>PVJC01019680.1:0-29962 GCA_004026665.1 Murina feae | reverse complement strand
TAGTCCCTCTCTGGCCACTGGGTGGGGCTGGTTCCTGTATCTTTAAGGAGGTGTTGCTGCAGAAGCCTCTGACGCACTTGGGAGGGGCGGGGCCTCGGGGAGTTCGCCGGGCGGGGCGGAGCAAACAGCTATGGCGCTTCTCAGCCCTGCGCTGAGAGACGCCAGGTCTCTGTGTCCCACGGTAATTGCTGCAAGCAACATTGAGAGAAACCCGTTTTGGATTTCCTCCTGATTCCAGTCTCTGGGTGTCTGGGTCCTTAGAAACTCGCCTGGAACTGGAGTTCAGAGCCGCTGGGAACTTGTGGCTCTCTCCGTTTTGGAAAAGAACCACGACCTCCGGTACCAGCCCTTCCCTGAGCCCGTGCGCGTGCCTTCGTACCTCTGTACTTTGCTTCCGCTGCTCCTCTGAGTCTCAGACTCTTCTCTGGTTGTAGGATTTTCACTCAGCCAGCCGTCCTGTGGGTGCAAGTGGTGTCCGTGTGTTCTTTTCGTGGTTTTTCTGAAATAGTTGTTCACAGCTGCATATACGGTGTCTACCCTATGCCGCCATCTTGTTTCTCTATACATAAATATATTTTAATATGCTTATAGTGGATATCTTTTACAAAGTTGTTTTTTTGCCAGTTTTTATTAAAATGCACAAATGTTCTTCAATATAATTTAGTTTAATGAAAAATTTATCTTCCAAGCTTTCAATAAAAAAATCTAAGGATAGATTTTAAGAATTGATCTTAAATTGATTTTGCTTGCTTTCCAGACTCAGCAGCACCTAGAGAAAGTTCAGATGAAGATTTTCTACTAGAATGGTTAAACACCTTTCGTCGCACAGGCAATGCAATTCGAAGTGGACAAAATGGGAATCAAACGTGGAGAGCTGTGAGTCGAACAAACCCACACAGTGGAGAGTTTCGGTTTAGCCTGGAAATCCACATCAATCATGAGAATAGAGGATTTGAAACTCATGATGAAGATAATATAGGCATTCCACTTTCAGATATTAGCAGTGATCATACTACAAACAGACAGCAAAGATCACCAAGTCCTGTGGCTAGGCGAACGAGAAGCCGCACTTCAGGGAATTTCAGTGGTAGTAGTTCCAGCGTTCCAAGGGCTAGGCTTGACTCAAGAGGGCAGAATTCAGTAGAAGGATTTTTCTCAACCTCAGGAAGTTTAGGAAATGGAACGGGGAGAGCAGTTGGCATTCCTAGAACTAGTGCTCCACGTGCTAATTTCAGTAGTCACACAAACCAGTCAGGTGGTAGTGAACTTGGGCAAAGGGAGGGACAACGATTTGGAGCAGCACATGTTTGGGAAAATGGGGCCAGAACTAATGTGACAGTGAGGAATACAAACCAAAGATTAGAGCCAATAAGATTACGGTCTACTTTAAGTAGTCGAAGCCGTTCACCAATTCAGAGACAAAGTGACACTGTTTATCATAATTCACAAAGAGAAGGTAGATCTTTACAACAAACCATTCGAAGGTCTGATAGGAGAAGAGGTATAACTCGTGTCTTTTTAGAACAAGGTAGAGCACACAGAAGAACAGCATATACCCCATTCTCTAACTCAAGACTTGTGTCAAGAATAACAGTAGAAGAAGGAGAAGAATCTAGCAGATCTTCAAGTGCTGCACGACATCCAACAATCACACTGGACCTTCAAGTGAGAAGGATTCGTCCTGGAGAGAACAGAGATCGGGATAGTATTGCAAATAGAACTCGGTCTCGAGTAGGGCTAGCAGAAAATACAGTCACTATTGAAAACAATAGCGGGGGCTTTCGCCGAACTATTTCTCGTTTAGAGCGGTCAGGTATTCGAACCTATGTTAGTACCATAACAGTTCCTCTTCGTAGGATATCTGAGAATGAGCTTGTTGAACCATCCTCATTGGCTCTTCGGTCAATTTTAAGGCAGATCATGACTGGATTTGGAGAACTGAGTTCTCTAATGGAGGCCGAATCAGAGTCAGAGATTCAGAGAAATGGTCAGCATTTACCAGAAATGGATTCAGACCTGAGTAACCTAGTGAATGACATCAGTCAGCGCCATGAAGGTTCCTCTCGGGACAGATGGGCCCAAGAAGACAACACTGAAATGAGCGGTGAAAATGAGACCACTCAGCTTCATATTCAGAACAGTGATAGTAGAAGTAGTAGGCAGTTGCGGAATTCAAATAACTTAGTGGAGACTGGAACACTACCTATTCTTCGCCTTGCTCACTTCTTTTTACTAAATGAAAGTGATGATGACGATCGCATTCGTGGCTTAACCAAAGAGCAGATTGACAATCTTTCTACCCGAAACTATGAGCATAACAGTATTGACAGTGAACTAGGTAAAATCTGTAGTGTTTGTATCAGTGACTATGTAACTGGAAACAAGCTCAGGCAATTACCTTGCATGCATGAATTTCACATCCATTGTATTGACCGATGGCTCTCAGAGAATTGCACTTGTCCCGTATGTCGGCATCCTGTCTTAGGGTCCAGTATGACATACAATGGATGAAGTGATGGATTTATTAAAATACTGCATTTCAGTGGAGCTGAGTATTCAAGCATTCTTTTGTTATTTGTGATGAACTAACCAGGATGAAAAGTAACATTATTATAGTTAAACTATTTTTGTGTGCTTTTTTAACTTGTTAAAAAGAGAACATTTATATAAAATTTAAAATGCAAATGTTAAATTATTCAAAAGTATAGAATTGTTAAAATTGCTAGAACCAAATAACCTTTACAATTATTTTATTTTGGTGATTTTGTCATGCTAAGCACTTTTGTATACACTGCATAGTTCAGTTGGTTAAACATCAATCTCTTTTTCTTAATAGTACAATAGATTTTACTTGAAACTTCAAATTCCTTAGTCTTAGTACTATGTCCAGACATTGGTGTCTGAATAAGCCTTTCATTACCTTTTTGTTCTAAGGACAATATCTTCTCATGAAAAAATGTCTGGCTGAATGTTTGCTAAATGTTTTTAAGTTACTTAAAATGTTAAATTTAATATGCAGCATACTATATGTGTATATATAGCTATATAATTTTAAAGTTAAAATATTCAGTCTAAATGATACCAGTGTGGTTGTTATTTAAGCTTTTCATCTATTACTGCATATGGCACAAAGTTTAATATTTACAAGATTGTCTCTGGGAGAAAGTGGATTAAGGTATTTAAAAATAGAGATAATTTAATGAAGCGTCTCTGACAATCTGACTTCTTAGACAGTAAGCAGTATATACTGAACAAGGCTTTCTTTATTCAGAAATGGAACGTGGACATTTTAGAACATTTAGGTTATTTAACTTGCGTTCAGCCTTTTTGTGACTTTTTAGAAAGTGCAAAAATTCTTTGATTATAATAAGTAAGGTACACAATATGCATGGATCCTCAGATTTTATTTTAGAGTTTAAAGAATGTCTATAAAGAATCCAATGCATAGATAATATGTTAAGTTCACTTGGAAGCCAAAAACTCCAAATAAAACAAAATACCCTTAAGAGAATGTAGAACTTATATAAACACAAAGTATACCTTGAAGATCTATTTCTACCAATAAATATTAAAACAAAGCTGTGTGTGAACTGTCCTATTGTTCCACTGTAGTATATTCACTAAAAAATTTTATTTTGTACCTACTAGGTGCCAGGCAATGTTAAGGTATTGAGAATTCAGCAGAGGATTAAAAGACAAAGTCCCTATCTTCACAGGAAAGACCTATTTGCTCTTAGAAATTGAAAATCAGTTCACAATGAATTACTGTTGTGATTTTCATGTTTGTTTGTAAATATAGAGGCCCAGTGCATGAAATTTGTGCACGGGGAGGGGGGGCGGTCCCTCAACCCTGCCTTCACCCTCTCACAGTCCAGTAGCCCTCAGGGGATGTCTGATTGATGGCTTAGGCCCAGAGAGAGTGGACCTAAGTCGACAGTTGGACATCCTTAGCACACCACGGAGGTGGGAAAGGCTCTTGCCACCGCCACTGTGCTTGCCAGCCGTGAGCCCAGCTTCTGGATGAGTGGCGCTCCCCTTGTGGGAGCACCCTGACCACCAGGGGGCATTTCCTGTGTCAAGCATCTGCCCCCTGGTGGTCAGTGTGCATCCTAGTGACCAGTCATTCCACCATCCAATCAATTTATATATTACCCTTTTATTATATAGGATTGTTTTCCTGTAGTGAACTGCTTGGGCAAAATCACAAGAACACATAACTGAAGACTAGATTCTGTAAGATTTTGCTGTATCTCAAGATTTAGTTTTTCTTTATGATCAGTGATTATACAGGGGGAACAAAAGTAGGTTTACAATTGTTAGTATGTGAAACACAGAATTCTTTTATTATTTATTGTATTATTTAGACTATACATGTCTCTTGATGAATTTTAGTTCTGAATGATAAGATCATTTTTCATGTTTTAGGAAGACTGGTATGGTACAATGTTCAGAACATATTGGACTAGAGAGAGATGGGAAGCAAAAAAAAAAAAAAACCAGTGAAGGAACTATTTTGATATCAGTTATCATCATCAGTTATCTAAGCTAGAGTGATGACAATAAAACTGGAAAGAGAGAAAGATATAAAAATATTGGGGGCGGGAAGACATTTGGTTTCTAGTTCAATATGAAAATGTGGGAGAGTTGTACTCAGAGATGGAGAATTGCTTGAGTGAAGGAGGGTATAAGCTATGTTGGTTTAGACATTTATTTTAAACACTGGAGGCCTGGTGCATGACTTTGTGCACAGGTGGGATCTGGCTGGCCCGCCCCAATTGGGGCCAATTGAGCTGGGCTGGCCAGGGGGAGGGGACACGGAAGGTTGTCTGGCTGGCCCTTCCCCTGCATGGAGTGGGAGGGCTGAATGGAGGGAGGGGCTGAGGGCAGTTGGCCAGCCAGCCCTGCCCCCTGGTCGAACTCCCGGTTGAAGGGACAATTTATATATTAGCCTTTTATTATCCTATCTAATAAAAAGGGAATATGCTAATTGACCCTCGCACCATCACAAAGATGGTGTGCCCACAGCCAATAAGGAGGGAATATTACTAATTGACTGCTCGCCATAAAAGGTGGCAGTGCCCACAACCAATAAGGAGGTAATATCCTAATTGACTGCCATGCTTTCAAAGATAACGACGCCCACAGCCACAAGATGGCTGGCAGGGGAGGTCAGTTAGGAGTGACCAGGCCAGTAGGGGAAGGCAGTTGGGGGGAGACCAGGCTGGCAAGAGAGGGAAGTTTGGGGTGACTAGGCAGCCAAGGGAGCAGTTAGGTGTTGATCGGGCTGGCAGGGGAGCGGTTAGGGGCAATCAGGCAGGCAGGTGAGCACTTGGGAGCCAGCAGTCCTGAACTGTGAAAGGGATGTCGGGTGTCCCTCAACCCAGCCTGCACCCACTCCAATCTGGGAATCTTCGGGGGATGTCTGACTGCCGGTTTAGGCCCGATCAGGAGTGGGTGCCAGCTGGGCTGAGGGACACCCCCCCCCTGCATGAATTTTGTGCACCATGCCTCTAGTATAAGATAACCTTAGTAATATATCTGACTCATTTCAGTGTTACCATTTGACAAGATTCTAAATTGAGCATTTATTGCTCATATGGAATATTCTTCAATAAGTCATACTTCCCCTGGCCTGATTAGTTAAGAGAATTGAGAGGAGAGTGAAAAAAGGGGGAAATGAAAAAATAGGAATTAAAACACACATACACACACACACACATTGATTCTTTCTTTGACTTAATTCTTTGCAAGACATGGTAGGACCAGCATGTGAAGAGATCCCAAATATGCATTTGAAATAGAAGCAGATGTGTACTATTTGGGAAATTCCCTGAAAGCAGCAGGAAAGTTTAACAGATTTTTTAAATTGGCATTCTAGTTGGGAACAAAGAAGTGCTTTCTTTAATATTTTCATTCATTTCCCAGTAAACAAGGCTGATGACAAATATAAAAGCTCATTATCTATAGCTTCTATTTTGCAACAACTGTGCCATTTGTGGTTCCAATTCAGAAAGGAACAAATAGTTTAACATTTTTCATTTGAATATTGTGTTCCATGTCATGTCCTTAGAACTTTCGTTTATATTGCAGCTGTCTGTACAAACTTCGATTTCTAAACTGCATCAACTTGCCAATTGTTTTCCAAATATTATATACCCTTTTACCTGTTTCCCAGGTTTTATAGTTTCAACTAGTATTGTTATGTCATATACTTGATTATCTTTCCTTCACTCGTATGAGGTTGCTTCAGTGTTTAATGTGAATTCATAATTTAAACCTCTCAAGATCCTCCTTGAAGTATTATTGCTTCTTAACATAGTAAGTGGCAGAGTTGAGAGGGTCAATCACAGAACTATTTGCCTCCAAAGTTTGTGGTCTTCCCATTACACTGCATTCTGAAGAAGCAGAAGTGCCCTGGAAAGTTTTCAGGCTACTTTACTTCTTCTAAAGGTATTTTTTTCTCATTTTATAATTTGGTTATGTCATGTCTTTGTGATTACCCTAATTTCCATATGCAAATACATCCTTTCTGTATCATGAATGAAGAGTGGAGGACTGTTCCTAAAAGTTAAAGCAGTCTGTTTTATAAGTAGGAATCCAGAAGAGGTGAGTGAGGCAACTGAAGCAAGGCATCTGACATTGCTGTGTTAAGGACTAGAGTTAATAAGCTAACTCTGGAGCAGTTCATGAATATTATTCTCAGACAAGAATTTATAATGAACTTCTAATCTTCCTTTTATCTCTCCATTTGAATAATCTCTGACCAAAGGAAGAATTGTGTAGAAATAGCACTCCATGTGAACGGGGTAATTAGAATTCCCTTGGCATTGGCAGCAGGCCCATTTGTGGTCTCTCCAATTTTGTGTAACATCAGAAATCAGAGAACTGGGATATCTGTTAACACATGCACAGGCAGCCATACCCATCTACTCATAGAGGAGGCCAAATGTTCTGTGTTCTAAAGCACGTGATTATGAGTATTGGTGGTGATTGTTTCTTCAGTCTCTAGGACAGATTATGAGGTGTTTTTCCCCCTCAGTAATTATGTGTGTGTTAGGCCCTGAATGTATCTGGCCTTATGATAACTGGGGATCCATAATTACAGTTATGCAAGTTTGTTTTGTTTTTAAGCATTAAATCTCTGAAGACACTGAATTAGACCCTAAATTTTTCTTCTTTTTTCTTTTAAAATAAATAATCACATTTCTTCTGGAAAAAAAAACCAAAAAAAACACAAACATTTTCAGCCCTGGCTGGTGTTGGAGCGTTGTTCCATACACCAGAGGGTGGCAGATTCAATTCCCTGTCAGGTCACATAAATGGGTTGCAGGTTCCATCCCTGGTCAGAGTGTGTGTGGGAGACAACTGATTGATATTTCTCTCTTACATGGATGTTTCTCTCTCTCTCTCTCTCTCTCTCTCTCTCTCTCTCTCTCTCTCTCTCTCTCTCTCTCCAAAATCAATAAAACGCCACCACTTACAGATATATTTTTTCCTTTGCTGTATTAATGTCTTATTTGAAGATAGAGTTACCTCTTCATGTCCCATAACATATTCACCCTCCTTACACATTTAATTGCAAAAGTGATCCTTAACCATGATCCAACTGTCTTCTGAGCACTTGCAAACATTTTCACAGTCTCCACAATGGAAGATGATCCAAATTTAATTATATTGTAAAGTCACTCTTTTGAGGTTAGGTTCTCTGGATAGTGTCTATTCATCCATTAGCTTGGGTTTGATCAGGCTTAATTGCGACTCTTCACTAATCGGCTTATGGGATAAATGATAAACGAAGCTTCTATCTACCTGACAGGATAAAGTGGACTAAAGATGAAATGAAAAAGGGGAAAAGAAGTGTCATTGATGGCATTTATTACTGGGTACAGGATACACACCACATCTTGCTGAGTAAGCTTGGTAAGATGAGTGATCAGAACAGCGAGTCTCCTAGGCATCTCTTTGTTGACTCACTTATCTAGATGTAAGATGTTTGGCCAGCCAATTTGGTCCAGATCATAAGTTAGGGACACCTTCAGGAAGGCACTGGGGTAAGACTTCTTTGTTGTTGTTGTTGGCGGCAGTGGGTGGGGATAGGGTTGGGAGTGGGAAGGTTTGAGGGAGTACTTGTGATTTTGGCACTTTGATGTGAGTTCATGGTTCAGGGACTGCCATAATGTTGAACAGTCATAGGTTTCTATATAATAGGCTAGGAGCTTTTTGTGGACAATTACCACTTCCTGAAAACTTTAATTAGTTTCTTAACAATCTATTTTGGGATCTTATATCCATTGCCAGAGATCTTGTATCCTTTTTTTTAAAAAAAAAAATCCTCACCCAAGGATATTTTTTCCATTGATTTCTAGAGAGAGTGGAAGGAAGGGAGAAAAGAGAAGAATAAAGAGAGGGAGGGAGGGAGAGAGAGAGAAGCATCGACATGGGAGAGAGACATCGATTCGTTGCCTCCCGCATGTACCCCAAACAGGGCTGGGGAACCTGCAAACGAAAGAGGTATGGGGCCTTGACTGGGAGTCAAACCTGAGTCCCTTCCGTCCAAGGACCGATGCTCTAACCATGAAGCAAACTAGCCAGGGCTAAAGTATTATTATTATTGATTTGCTACAAGGAATAGCATGGCCCTTACAACTCCTTTAGTGTTTTTGTTTTGATTTTTAACATTTTGTAAGAAGGATCTTTCTATTGCTGTAATCCTTAGCTAAATAGATTTTGCTTGTGGAATAGTTGGGAACCCTTTTAAATCATCCCCTGAGTGTCGCCCTTGTCCTTCTGCTATATTTCAGACAACTGTACCTTAAAATAGGAAAGAGGCATCCTCACTTGTGTCTGCAGGATGAAGCAGAATGACCTTCCTACTCTGAGCAATAAGAGTCAGGTCACGTAACCAGTCCCCTGTAACCATTTAGACAGAGAGAGATTCACTTACATTATTATTCCCAGCACTGAATTACCTAATGTTCCTGGTAACTCCTTAGGTTGCAGCTCCCCCAAATCAACCCCAGAGTAGTGGGTTGGCTAGGACTCACAGGACTCAGCATATAGTTATGCCCAAGCTAATATTTATCACAGGGCCAGGAGGCAAAACACAATCTATGAGAGAAGAGGCACATGGGATGAAGTCTAGAGGAAGCCAGACAAGCTTCTAAGAGTTCTATCCCAGTAAAGTCACACAATACATGCTCAATTCCTCCAGCATCGAATGTGACAAGCTGGGAGAAATGTTGTCTGCCAGGGAAGCTCATTACAGACTTAGTGCCCAAGGTTTTTACTGGGGCCTGATTAGCTAGGCATCCTCAGCCAGTGCATACCAAAGTTCCAGACTCCCAGAGAAAAGCAGGTGTTCCACATTATCCATATTCTACACACAAAACGTTTAGGCACAGCAGGTCATCCTTACCAGTGAGGGAATGGTGGGAAAACTCCCCAAATCAAGTTCCCAGATGCCAGCCAAGGGTCAACCTTGCACGCAGGACTTTCTGAGGAAAGGCTGAAGCCTACTATGTGAATACTTTGCTGCATATACTCACATTTCCAGTTACAGCTCAGCACATTATTCAAAATTCTAGGGCTGCATTTGAGATTGCCTTGGTTAATGTCTGCTAGGCTGTCCCTTTGGAACCTCAGAGCTAACATATCCAGAACTGAAGTAATCATTTTCCCCCAAACTGTTCTTCATTCTTTTTTTCTGAGCTGTCAACGCCTCTCCCATTTGCCAGTTCCACCAAGGCAGCAAAGTCTGATCCCCTTCCCCTGTGTGGAGATCAGGTAGGATAGGTGTCGCTAGAATGAGTTGGCCCAAGGGGTCAGATTGGACAGCAGGAGTACTTGGTACCCAAGACTATGAGTGCAAAGAGTCAAAGGTTGAGTATAAAACGCCCAATACTACACTGATCAGCCTCAGAGGTAGAGAACTGAGTTTAAATAGAGTGTTAGCACAGCAGAAATTGGAGATGAGTCAAATTTAGTCCAATCAGACCAACAGCAGAATGATCACGGAAAATATCACAGACAGTGGCTGTTTTTGATAGCTGGGTTGGTTGATTGGTTTGCTTTGGTCTATGTTTGCTTGGTAGTCAAGCACCAGTTAAAGGTCTGAAAAGGGAACACATAAGGACCCAGACTTCTGCCTCTTTCCTCACATTCTGTTGACCAACCTGTGTCCTTTAGAATCCTCCTCATTTTCATTCTCATAGTGAGAGCTGTTATCACTTTTCACATAGATTCCTGCCATTGTCTCACCTCAAGTGTCATTTCTGCAAATCCTCACCTTACCCCCCAGCCACTCTAGGGCTGAATTCTCCATTAAGCAGGCATAATGCCTGGGACCCACAATCCTTTTAGGGGTCTATAAAAATGTTTCATTTCTTTTAAAATTAGCAACAATAGAGAGAGAGAATATAATCCATCTGTATTATGTTTCTTTTTATACCACCAACATGGCTGTAGAGTATAATTTACACATGTATATTTATGGAGGAAGGGGCCTACCAAGGCAAAAGTGCCGAGAACCCATGAAAGTCAAATGTGGCCGGGCTCATCTCTCCATTTACGCACTTCAGCTATCCTGTCTTCTCCAAAGAACTGTGAGCTCTTTATTCTTTATGTTGCCCAGTACATAGGTCACTCTACATTTAATAGGCAAATGCCCATATACATAGATCCTGTATATACATAGACTCTGGCTCCAAATAGCTTATACATTAAAAGATTGGCATCGGGCGGAACTTGAGGGTGGCTTTCTCTCAGAGGCGCTTGCAGCGATTCCGAGGGACACTGAGACCCGGGGCCTCTTAGGGCAGGGCTGATTATTACAGTTCCTCTACGCCCCACCCCCACATAGCTCCCTGGTTCCGACCCCACCCTCTGCCTTTACCGCCCCCCCGCCCACTGTCCTCATCCATAGGTGTACGATTTTTGTCCAGTCTCTTTCCACACCCCCACACCTCTTTCCCCCTGAGAATTGTCAGTCCACTCCCTTTCTATGCCCCTGATTCTATTCTATTCACCAGTTTATTCTGTTCATCAGATTTTTTATTCACTTGATTTTTAGATTCACTGGTTAATAGATATGTATTTGTTGTTCATAATTTTTATCTTTACCTTTTTCTTCTTCTTCCTCTTTTTTTTAAAGAAAATTTTTATGGTTTTGTATCATGAGGCATTGAAACATCTGAACAAATCAGTATCTGGATGGTGAGGCAGCTGCTTTCTCCTTCACTTCTTTGGGTTACTAGAGCAATTTGTCAGTAGATTAAAAAAAAGAGAGAGACAAACTTTTGCATGACTTAAGTCTTTCCAAGGCATGCGCTGATACTACACAAATGTCTCCTGTCAGATGTAACTAGTCCAGCGTCCAAACATCATGCACAATACCTAGGTAGCAGCAGCGCACTGCACCCACTCCCACCTCGGTCTTGTTCATTTGTGTGTGATATTTGGCACATCTGGAAAGTATCTGGAAGAGGAGGGAGGAGGAAACAGCATGAGTGCCTGGCTGGGAGGAGGTCAGCCGAAGTTGTGCAGGGCAAGCCTGAACATGTCATTGGTGCAAATCTAAGCATCGTTGATGTTCTTCAATAGGAATATCTGGTGGAACCCCATGATGGAGTCTTCATTGGCCTTAAGCTGGCCCACAACCATGCTGAGGATGCAGCTATCTGGCATGGGCTGGTGGTCCTGTGCCCTGATGCTGTGCTGGATTTTCTGGAACGGAAGGCTAGACAACTTCTCCGCAATGGCAGCTTTCCCCTGGAATTGCTGTCCTTCCCATGTAGGGCATGATGCATCCATGTAAATTGTGCCTAGTTGGGTTCTGTCATTATCAAATAACTGGTAGTAATGTTGAATGAAGCTAGATCCAATCTGCTCCCAAATTGGCTTGTCTCCCATTCTGGAGTGTCACCCAGCATCGTTGAAACCCAAGGGGCTGGCATGATGGCGGCAGTGGCGGCGGCAACCCAGCATGGTCAGCGACCGACTGTCCCTTCCCCCACTACCTTCCCTCGCCACCCCCTCTGCACTCCTCTTCTTCCTCTTCTTAAAGAATACTTTTCAGCATTTCATATAATACTGGTTTGGTGGTGAGGAACTCCTTTAGCTTTTTCTTATCTGTAAAGCTCTTTATCTGACTTTCAGTACTAAATGATAGCTTTTCTGGGTAATCTTGGTTGTAGGTTCTTGCTATTCATCACTTTGAATATTTCTTGCCACTCCCTTCTGGACTGCATGATTTCTGTTGAGAAATCAGCTGACAGTCATATGGATACTCCCTTGTAGGTAACTAATTGTTTTTCTCTTGCTGCTTTTAAGATTCTCTCTTTGTCTTTTGCCCTTGGCATTTTAATTATGATGTGTCTTGGTGTGGTCCTCTTTGAATTCCTCTTGTTTAGGGTTCTCTGCGCTTCCTGGACTTGTAAGCCTATCTTTCTGTCATTATTTCTTCAAATAGGTTTTCAATATCTTGCTCTTTCTCTTCTTCTGGAACCCCTATAATTTTGATGTTGGTACACTTGAAGTTGTCCCAGAGGCTCCTTACACTATCTTTATATTTTTGGATTCTTTTTTTTTTTTTGCTTTTCTGGTTGGGTGTTTTTTGATTCTTCATATTTCAAATAAATAAAAAAATATTTTTTAAAAAATGTGTCTATTCTGTGTGATTGATGGTAGAGTTGTTTGAATCTTGGGATCTGATGTTAGTTAAACACTTATTCATATTAGTGACTCAGTGCATGAAATTCATGCACATTAAAAGGGAATTAATTAGAGCAAATATTTTAATATTGCTATTTGCCCTTTCTCTATAATAGAAGGTTAGAGATGAAAGAAAATTAGTAAAATGTATATGAAAATCTTCATCCTGTCAGAGTCTGGGGTGTGCCATGGGAACCAGAGTCAAGTCCCCACCCACTCATGTACGCCTTGAATCCAGACCTTGCTAGCCCCACCCTTGTCAAGCCCCACTGGGTTGGGAGGCGAGGCTTCAGGTCTTCTGGCCTGGGCCAAGGTGGGAGGCACACCTTGAGGTTCCCTGTCAAGCCCTGTGGATGAGGTTATGGCCTGAGGTCCCCTATCAAGGCCCACGGGTGTGGGACACGGCCTGAGGTCCTCTGCCCTGGTGCTGGGATGGAGGGTGCATCTTGAGGTTCCTCATTAAGCCCCATGGGTGGCAGGCATGGCCTGAACTCCCCCGGCCCAGGCCAGGGCAGGGGTCACACCTTGAGGTCCCCATGAAGCCCTGCTGCGCATGTGGTGCAGCCTCAGATTCCCTGGTTCAGTGCCAGGGTGGGGGGCACAGCCTGAGATCCCCTGGCCTGGCACTGGGGCGGGTGGTGTAGCCTGAGGTCCCCCGTCAAGCTCCACAAGGCAGGGGGCACAGCCTCAGGTCCCTGCTGATTGCTCATTAAGGCTCATTAGGGGAACTTGGCCTCCATTGTGGGTGCAACCATCTTGTGTTATAGAATCCCTGCCTCTGCTGTGGGTGCAGCCACTTGACCATTATGGCATGATGGTCAATTTGCATATTCCCTCTTTATTAGATAACATCACATTAACATCACTATAAACAGGTTGTTCAGGTGAGGAAAAGGGTTTAACTATATTGACTGAGTATACAGAGGGGGCAAATACCACATCCACCTGGGAAGATTGTGCTATATCTCTATGAAAAGGCATTTTCTGAAATAGTCTAGTCCTCATGAGGAACAAAGAATAACCTTGACTCGTTAACACAGCTTGAGAATTACAACTTCAATTATGTTTTATTTTAATATATTTTATATATTTTTCCACTAGATTTTTATTGATATACAATTGACATATAAATTATATTAGTTTTAGTTGTACAACATAATGACTTGTTATTTGTGTATATTGCAAACTGTCACCACAATAAATCTAGTTAACATCCACCACCATACATACTTACCATTTTTTCTTGTGATGAGAAATTTCATGATCTATTCTCTTACAGCTTTCAAATACACAATACAGAATTATTAACTACTAGAGGCCTGGTGCCTGAAATTCGTGCATGATGGGAGGGGTGTCCCTCAGCCTGGCCTGCACCCTGTCACAATCAAGAACCTAAATCGGCAGTTGGACATCCCTCTAGCAACCCAGGACTGCTGGCTCCTAATCACTCACCTACCTGTTTGCCTGCCTGTCTGATCACCCCTAATCACTCTGCCTGCCTGCCTGGTCACCCCTCATCCTCTGCTTGCCTGCCTGATCTCCCCTAACCACTCACCTGCCTGCCCGATTGCTCCTAACTATTCTGCCTGCCTGATTGCTCCTAACTGCCTCTGCCTTGGCCCCTGCCACCACTGCTTCATCTGGAAGGTTATTTGGCTGTTCAGTCTAATTATCATATTACACTTTTATTATTATAGTAACCACACTGTACATTACATTTCCAGGACTTATCTAATCTAATGAAAAGGTAATATGCAAATTAACCATCACTCTGAGACACTTAAGCCATGCCCACCAACCAAGCCACGTCAACCAGCCAATCAGAGCAGCTGTATGCAAATTAACCCAGTCAACATGGCGACCAGCAGCCACGGAACTAGAGCAAACAAGGAGGCTTCTATTGCACCAGCAATGGAGTTGAAACTGCCTGCCTTGGCCGGCTGGGCCTCTGCTCCAGGCAACAATGTTTATAGAAGCCACGGAGCTGAAGCAAACAGGAGGCAACCAGAAACCACCTTCCAGCCAGCCTCTCTGGCACATTGGATGAATGGGAACTGTGGGCAGCCTGAAAACGGCCCTCACCCCTCATCCAGGCTGGCCAGGCACCCCAGTTAGGGACCTGAACCCTGAAGGGACTGGGAAGCCTGAAAATGGCCCTCAGCCCCTCACCCAGGCTGGCCACACCCCCAGGAGGTGAGGGTCCCCACTGGGGGGCTTGGCCAGCCTGCAAACAGCCATCAGCTCCTCACCCAGGCTGACCGGGCACACCAGCAGGTGGACATTCCCCGAGGGGTCCCAGACTGCAAGAGGGCACAGGCCGGGCACAATTTTTTTGTGCACCGGGCCCCTAGTTTATTTTATAACTGGAAGTTTGTACCTTTTAAAATGTTTTTCAATTACAGTTTACTTTCAGTATTATCTTGTATCATTTTGAGGTGTACAGCACAGTGATTAGACCAGATTCACCCAGATATTTTTTTTTGGTGAGCTTAAATAATTTCCCCAAGGTCACATGGCTGGTTAGAAGCAAGGAAAAATAGTCCTGTAATTCTTTAAATGTCTTACTTTACTAATGGCAAAGAATTTTCAATGCTCTGACCCTATGTGCTCATTGTCAAAATACATCTAACCATTGGTCTTATAAGGCCGATGAGTCAAGTTCAATATAAGGAAAGAACTCTTCTAACCTATTCAGTTCAAATGTCTGAGTCATGGGCGATTTGACTCTTTTGGACTTTGGAGAATTTTGAGCTCATTCATCACGTTGCTTCAGGGACTCAGTACAGTTCCAAAACTGGTTGGGGGATGGCAGCACAGGCCTCAATATGCAGCTTTCTGTCGCTAATGAGTAGTGGTCTGTATTCACTTTTGTAATAATTTTAATAGCATCAGTGTCAAGTTCAGACCAGAGATGGTGACAGGTACAGTGAAGATGTCCTGTCAGGCATTTTTCATTATCTTTCAGATAAATACCTTAAGATCATATTTTTTTACTCTCAAATTATAGTGAATACCTTAAAAAGAAACTGAGAACATTCAACTTTTTACATTGAAGCTCCAAAAATAGACTCAGTATTTCAGGTCTGGAAGATGATCTTCTAAGCTTATTCTCTCTGGGCCCCAAGAGCCTGCTCTTAAATTTTCTCTCTCAGTTAATTAAGAAGCCCGCCTTTAAAGACAAAGGGTATGATTTCCCTTTCACCACACGCTCAATATTATGTCAGGTTGGGTCCCTGAGAAGTATACACAAAGAGAGGAGATATAATGGGGAAATGTCTGTTAAGGATAAAGGAGGAGGGAGGAGAACCTCCAAGTCTGATACCTAAGAAAGGAGTGGGAAAGGAGGGACTGCACTAGGAGAAGCTTCAGACTGCAGTGAAGTTCCGAGAGAATTTCAGGTGGGGAATCTCCTAATGGGCAGGAATGCCCAGCTCTTGTACCCCCTCAGCTGTCAGTGGCTAGGGGCACCTGGGGGAAGCATGACTGGAGCCTGAGTGTGGAGGTACCTTTAAGTGGTGCGCCTCCATGACCACCACAAATTTCTAGCGTCCTTCACTAGAAACTAGCAAAATTCAATCCTTGTTTATGTGGACTCTTCCATTGCTCCCCAAACCAGCTGCACCTTGATCCCAGTTGCCATCAGATAAGTTGACATTACTGTGGATCGTATCTCAGCTCTTTTTCCTCCAGGTTAAATAACCTTCCTCCTTTCACTGCTATCCCTTGAATCCTCTGAAGGTTTGCCAAGCCCCTTTCCCAAAGCTCAGTGCTGCAACCTGTGTTCTACATGAATGGGATGCTCTCTGAGAGTCGATTTACATTGGTATCAGCTCAAGTCCCAAATTTGCCATATAATGGCGAGGAGGACTTTAACTTTCTGGTGATTATGTTCCTCATTTCTGAAATATGAATAACAATCCCATCTACACAGTGGGATTAAATGAGATAATGCTTATATACATTAAAAATACCTGGCACATAGTGCTTTGTAAACATCTGCATCAAATTGTATTAACATGATATCCAGTCCTGAGTTTAATGAACAAGAAGACTTTTATTGCTAACTTATATCCAATTTGTGATCAATTCAACTGAGTACCACTGAGGTACTTTTGCTCATTTTTTGTTCTCAGTATGTATCTGCCAGTGTGATACTGTTCTATATTCTTCCTTCCTAAAAGTATCACACTATTTTCATTCTTGCTTACTAATGCTCTCTTCTGCAGCTTTCCTGCCAATCTGTGCTTCTGAGAAGTTAAAGGTCCCTCCCTTCCTCCCTCCCTCTCTCTCTCCCTCTCTCCTTTGTCTCCCTTCTTTCTTTTTATGCTGTGAGGCAAGAGATAAGAAGCTGACTTGTATCACTGTTAAAATATTAAATATTTCGTCTCTGACATAACAACTAATACCTCTTCCGGATTCATAATGATTCCTAGGTTTTCAGGAAGCTGGCGTAGCCACAAAACTCTTTGATCTATTTCATGAATAGCAGTATTTTGAAAGGCATTTCCCCCAATCTGATCTTGGATCCTAATTTGTTCCTCTCCCATTGCCAATAAGATGGAAGGGAAGGGAAGGGTGCCTACCCCACTCTGGAATGCTGATAATGATATCAGCACATCATCTTAGTTTTCTAACATTTCATTTGTCCAAAGATAATTCATGTTTATTGTCTCATCTGATATTGAGTAGATTTGATATTGCGTCTAGAGTAGGTTGGGTAAGAATTACTCATACTTTTTTTGTGGAAGAAACAGAAGTATGGAGAAGTGAATAATATGCTAAAGTCAACCAAAAGGCCAGTGACATCACTAAAAACGGACCTTGGTTCTCCCAATTTACATCTGGAGACTCTTCAGTCTGGTCAAACTGCTGGACGCAGCTGTTACAATAAGGGTAGAATGCCATCTTTCTTCTGTAATACTGCGGTCTAGGACTACATATCTACACAGGCAGCATCTCTTTGTGTTCTCAGTAGTGAATAAGCAGTTGATCCCTGAAGCTTCCAGGCAGGTCCACAGCTGGGACACTGGGTGCCAGCCAACTGGTTTTCAAGTAATAAAACCAAACTTTTGGGTAAGAGCATAACATCTCAAGCACTTAATGAGCCTCATATTAACTACACATTATTTTAGGAATCTGGGCCCAAGTCAGCCTTTTAGTTATACTACTCTTAAGCAAAATCATTAATAACACTCTACTCCTAGGGAGTATATTTAACCCACAGTTAGTTGTCTCCGGTATAATTTACAAGCAATTCTTTGCAGAAACAAGCCATTTTTTTAAGTGTCTTAAAGCATTTGACTTCAATCAAGTGCTTTGCTGAGGTTGTCAGCAATCGTAATTTTCAGCTCTGCCACCTGTAATAGAATACTCTTAACTTTCTTCCCTTCTTCCCCCTCTTCTCATTCATCTTCTGCCTTGGTTATTTTTGCATGCTCAGCAACCCTTTCTCCATTCCTCTGGGGAATTATTCCTCTTCCATTCATGTTGTCCTGGTGGGACTGCCAATCTCATGATCTCTTTCGTGTGAAAATGTGAGCAAATTAGCTCACACAGGTCATGAGGTAAGTACATGGCTGACTATACAAGAAATCACAAAATTGTTTTCCAAGGTGGTCATACCTAAACAGAGAGCCAATTATTCCAATACCTTGTATTTAATAATCTATTCAACACATCAACCTCACCCCCCCAACTTGAAATAGAGAGTTTAAATAGAGGGTCTGTTGCATAGAATATTATCTATTTCTCTACCAGTTTTTAAATATTCTAATTTTATGGCATCCTTTAATGAGGCTTGGATGAACACTGGAGTAGATATAATGGTTCTTTATTTTCAGAAGGAATTTGTGGAACTTCACTCTAGTTCTTTGCCATTTCATATGACTCATTCGCCCTCTGGATTTCTGGAATTTTGTTTCATGCTAAATGAACAAAGAATCACAATGTTAAAAAAAAAGTTTGTTGCGGGGAGGGCCCTAGCTCAGTTGGTTAGAACGTCATCCTGATACACCAAGGTCATAGGTTTGATCTCTGGTCAGGGAACAGAGACCTCTCTCTAAAAACAAAACAAAACAAAATGATGTTGGTGATTATGAGAAGCCCATGACTCTACTAGCCTTGACAACCTTTGATAAGAGAGGTGGTGAACGATGATGAATCAGGTAAAATTAACAGTAGTAAACCATTTTTATGGCCCTCTCTCAACAGCTACTGCATGATCTTCAGCTCCTCTCAAAGTCTTCCTGGTAGTGTCACACATGCTTGCAAACAAGTCCTCGAAGATCCCACACACTCTAAGGCTACAATCTCAGTAAGGATCTGATATTATAGTGGTTATATCTTAGATCTATCAACCCTGGAGCTACTCCCCAAAACTTCCTGTACAAGCAGACATTGAGGATTGGGTTCTTTTCCATGGTATTTGTGGACATTAAATGAGCAGGGTTTGGTTTGCTCAAATTGTCTCAATCATGTTACCTACTTAAACATCCAAACCTAGATAAAAATAAGGAAAGAAACCAAGTGCTAGTTACTGACCCCAGCGAGATTAT
This sequence comes from Murina feae, assembly GCA_004026665.1. Lineage (NCBI taxonomy): Eukaryota > Metazoa > Chordata > Mammalia > Chiroptera > Vespertilionidae > Murina > Murina feae. Next base: position 10,700 of record PVJC01019680.1, on the reverse strand, counting down.
ATTTTGCCCTACAGGAATGGAAACCACTGATCTCTGGTACTACTTATGCCCCAATTCCTTGCATTAATACAGGTAATAAAAGAAGGGGGCAGCAGAGTTCTCCAGAGCCCTGTAGAGAACTAAAAGAAGACATCTATGTTATACCACTATTTACTAGACATGCCAGCAATGCACTATCTTTTTGGTCTCATCTTGGACCTTGCCCACGTATATTGGGAATTTCAAGTTTCAACTCAGCACACCCCCTTAGGGGCTCAACAAAATTTAAAAATAAGAATGACTGACAATGAGATTATCATCACAGGTGCAAATTTGGTCCCAACCAAAACAATGCCAGAATCACTTCCAGCAATCATTAAAAAGGTCTTCGAAAATATGACTGAAATTGACCTGCAGCCAAATAAAAGTCAGAAATCTTCTAAGTTTTAAAGGCAGACATGCCTAAAATAAATACACAAACTGAAAGGATCATTTTGCAACAAAGCATTCTCTTAAAAAAGGTGAATCAAAGAAGGAACCTCAAATGTTAATTACAAGTTTATCACTTTCCCAGAGATTGTGTCATCAGATAATTCAATCCACCAATGAACTTTTAACATTATAATGTAAGCAGCAGAACCTCTAGGAAATCTGAAATGGAAAAAAGATTTTTTTTCCCATTTTCTATGTTGGAAGCTTGAATGAAAATTGGTTAGATTTATTTACAGTATTTCAGTTATAGCTATATTTCAGAAACAGCAGCACAGACTATGAAAATTAGACTTTCCTATTACCAGCACCCAAGAATGTATGTGAAGAAGCTGAATTTAGACCAAGAGAAAAGGTAAGAAGCTTAGTTAACTAATAAGAACAAATGCCCACTGAAGCATCTGCCAGGTTCTACTTATATAGGTTGTCCCAGCCTGGAGCTCCGGTAAACTCAGTCACAGCAAGCGAAGCAGGGTTAGGTCTGGATTTTGTAGCCTGTAGAGATGGACACTGCATGAAGTGACTCTTGTGCGCCAAACACCTTCATATTATTTCTGAAGAGGCTATTTTTTTTAGCATTACAGCATCAGACTTCCCCAGTTCCTAGCTATTGTGCTGCCATTCATGTGAGGAACCAGCCTTGGACTGGGGACTTCAAGTTTCCAAGTGCCTAGCTCATCCTCTATGTCTGCGTTTTAGTTCTTTCTTAATTTTCAGGATCTTTAAAGACAGAGTGCTAACCCATTGCCACTGAATTTTGAGCCTTCCCTGCCTTTCAGAAAACTTCTAACAATTAGAATAAAATACCTGGATTACCCTCTATCATAGCCATACACTCAAACCAAAGGGCTTATCCACTCAATTTTCTTCTCATTCGGCTGCTATGGTGTCAGTAGAAATTTATAGACTGTCTTCCCTCTAGTCTTTATTTATCTAAATCTACTCATATTTAGCCCTGGCCGGTGGTACTCAGTGGTTAAAACATCAGCCTTTGCACCGAAGTATCTTGGGTTTGATTCCCAGTCAAGGGCACACACGGAGGCAAGTGTGGGAGGACAACCAGTAGATGTGTCTCTCTCCCATCAATGTTTTTTTTCTCTCTCTCTTCCCCTCCCTTCCACTCTGTAAAAGTCAATGGAAAAAATATCCTCAGATGAGGATTAACAAAACAAACAAAAAAATCTACTCACCTTGAAAGTATCTACTTTTTCCAGGAAGACATTTTTGCTTATTCCAAAAGAAAATGTTGTCTTTCACAGTTCTATTACTTCAGGGCTAGAATAAGATCTTCAGAGGAATGTGGCTATGAAAGATTTTGGTGCTCCTCCATTATAATTCAAAATAAAAACAATTTAAAAATATAAAATATATGTACAAAAGGTCTAACCAGTTTATCCTCACCCCAAATAATTGCTATTTAGATATTTTTAAACATCAAATTCTTTCAAAAATGATTTTGCTGCCCCTGATATAAGTACTCAAGATGATGCTAAAGCTGTGTATTGGCACATCCACCTTTGTCCTTTGCTGGAAAAAATGCATTGAGATTAGGAACTTTGGTTATTAATCATGGTATCTCTGAAGCTTAGACTAGCACCCACATATAATAGCTGCTCAATTTGTTCAACTAATGAATAAAAGTGGAATCTTCTAGATGTCTTCAGATATTTTGAGAATTTCACGTAGAGGGTTTATAAGTAGAGATACCAAGTTGGGTTTTCTCCTGTGCTTTTTTTTGGTCATTGTTGTTAATCCTTACTTGAGGATACTTTTTCCAATGATTTTCAGAGAGAGTGGAAGGGAGGGAGGGCGGGGGAGAGAGAAAACCATCCATAGGAGAGAGACATATCTATTGTGTGTCCTACCCTTGACCTATGAATATTACTTAAACATAAAAGGGACTTTGTAGTTGTGATTATAGTAAGAACCTTAAAATGGGGAGATCATCCTGGGTTAATGGAGGTGGGAGGATAGGAAGCCTAATCTCTTGTCCTTATAATCAGAGACCTTTCCCAACTGGTCAGAGTCAGATAATGATGTGAAGAGGAGTCAAGAGATGCAACTTTGAAGAAGAAGGTGCCCAGAAACCAAGGAGTATGGTTAGTCTGTGAAAGAAAAGGCAAGGAAAGATCTCCTCAATTGCCCGCAGGAAGGAAAACAGCCTTGCCATCACTTTTTGTGTGTTAAAATTTAGATTTGTGCTGGAATTCTAATGCACAGAACCGTAAGATAATACGTTTGTTTTATTTTTTTAAATATATTTTATTGATTTTTCACAGAGAGGAAGGAAGAGGCATAGAGTTAGAAACATTGATGAGAGAGAAGCATCGATCAGCTGCCTCCTGAACACCCACCACTGGGGATATGCCCGCAACCAAGATACATATGCCCTTGACCAGAATCGAACCTGGAAACTTTCAGTCCACAGGCTGACGCTCTATCCACTGAGCCAAACCAGTGAGGGCAATAAGTTTGTTTTAATCCATCAATTTTGTTTAAAAAACTAATTCAATGACCTTTAGAATTATTTGCCAGATCTAAGATTCCATGATGCTAAATTGTTGGAGGAGAGATTATATTAGGAAAACAAATCCAAACATGAGGGTTATTGAACACCAAGGTGGTTTATTAAGTACATTGTGAAACTCCTATCTCCAAGAAGCTTAAAGATGGGAATGGATGAATGTGACCTGTCTAGATGAAGTATTACTCCTTGGAGTCTATAAAAAGAGCCCAGGCCCAGCTGATTTGCTCAGTGGATGAGTGTTGATCTATGAACCAGGAGGTCACGGTTTGATTCCTGGTCAGGGCAGGTCAGGGCACATGCCTAGATTGCAGGCTCAATCCCCAGTAGGAGGCAGCCAATCAATAATTTTCTCTCATAACTGATGTTTCTGTCTCTTTCTCTGTCTCTCTTCCTCTCTGAAATCAATACAAAAATATATTTAAAATAATGATAATAATAATAAAGGAACCCAGAAGTGAAAGAGGCAGGGTCTATAAGAGTGGGGAAATTGCATTTATATTTATTTATTCATTCATTCATTCCAATTGCCTTCAAATGAAAACAATTTTCCTTCTGTATGTATCTATTATTTATTTATTCAAATTGCTTTTAAATGTAAATAAGTTTCCTTCTGAATGCTTTGGAGTTTTATGTGAAAATGTCTAAAGCGAAGCAATTTAAAGCCTTTTTCCTATTTGACATGACATGAAATTTCACAGATCATTTACTTAAACAACGTAGTCATTGATATCATGCCTAAACTGAGTCTGTTGTTTAATCCTGAATGATTGAGAAAGGCTGTATATTTCCATTCATGGGTCTGTTACAATAGGAACCATTTTGATTACATATATATTAAAGAAAATGCCCTCTTACTTCAGGGGAGTTCAGGCCTTTGAATCGGCAAATCAGTTTTCACACAACTGGAACCGTCTTCAGGAATCTGTTCCAACTTGCCCAACTAAGGCCCCCACTGAGAGGGAGAGAATAGCCACAGATGTCACTTAAAACTGGCCCTTCCCACCTCCCCCTCCCCCCCAGTCTGCACATCTGTGTCACCCCTGGTTATATGGAAGTCAGCAAGCATGCCTCGTGATTGGGAAGGTTCTGCTCTTTTTTGGGGGGTCGGGGGTGGGTACGTTTGTTTTGCAAAATAAAATATAAATTAATCTGGACTCTGTTGATAGTTCCAGGAGTCGCTCCTCAGCCATATGTGATGTTAGGGCTCTCTCTGGAAGTGATCAGTAGCATTTTGACTACAGATTCACACATCTCAAGAGTCAGCTTTGCTTCCTATGCGGCACAGTTAAGTTCTGGTCTATATCTGAAGGGAGGTGGAGAGGGAGTGGCTTAAGGGTAGCTAACATCATCATTGCCTCGTTTGCATTTCTCTTCTGTTCTTGTGAACCAACCAGTGTTCTCTTGTAGAGCCTACTTTCATATCCCGGATGAGGAGGCAACTTCAGCTCGGAATTGCTGCCTCTATACTTAAATGTCTGTCACCCAGGAGACACCATTATGATAGGCTAAACTGTGGCCTGCAGATGACTAGTTACAGTCCCTACAATTCCTAGACCTTGCGCATTAACGCCACTTCATCCAGAGGAAACTGAAGTTCAGAGACTTAGAGAGCCTTGTTTTAGGTCATCTGATTTCTAGTCCTATTTTTTGACTCCTAGTCCAGTGTGCTTTATACTCCAGGACACTGTGGTCCAAGCTGGCTACAGACAGGGCTGAGGCTAAACACTTCAGCAACAGATCTAGCATCTTTGAGAGTATAGCCTTTGGACTCCAAAATGTCTGGGTTTAAATCCTGGCTGCCACTTATGGGCAATGTGACCTTGGGTAGGTTACTGAACTATGAAGTCACTAAAAAAATTTCCAGAATCGGTCCTAATCCCTGATTTAAAGGGGACCCAAAAAAGATCTGGGCGATTTTTATTTTATTTACTTATTTTTAAAATAATATATATTTTATTGTTTTTCTTTTTTACAGAGAGGAAGAGCGAGAGGTAGAAACATCGGCATAGATCAGCTGCCTCCTGCACACTCCCTACTGGGGATGTGTTTGCAACCAAGGTACATGCCCTTGATGGGAATTGAACCTGGGACCCTTCAGTCCTCAGGCCTACGCTCTATCCACTGAGCCAAACCGGTCAGGGCCGATTTTTATTCTTTAACCAGACCATCATATGCAGGCAGGGAACAGTGGGCTGTATGTGGCTCAAAGGAGTCAGAAATCAACTAAGATCCAGAAAATTAAGAGGCGTGATATTTCTTGCACACCAGAGCTCGCGGGCAGACATTTTTACCTGCAACACCAGACACTCTACACTCCCCGGGGCTATAAGCCTTGCCTGACCATCAAACATTCACCCCTTCTAGGACCGGCTTAAGTTCCCAGGCCTTTTCTCTCCCTATTCCCTTCCTGGCAGGTTCCCACACTGAGGCTCTGGGTCCCTCAGGTTGCACCCGGGGCCAGAGGCGCCCACGGTGGCAGGAGCAGCTGTGCTCAGGCCCCTGGCTCCGCGGACCGCAGACCGGGCGCAGGGACGAGTCCCAGCCCGCGGGCGGGTGAGTGAGGAGGCGTGCGGAGCAGAAACCTGACCCTGGCTGGCCCTCCCCGCCGTCAGATGGAGGAGGCGCCGCTACACCCGTGACCATCCAGCGGCAGCGGCGGCGGCGGCGGCCGAAGAGGCCCCAGCTCCCGGCTCAGCCGCAGCAGAGGCTGCACAGTAGCCGGGGATGCGCGCAATTGCGACGCATTGCGGAGTCCGGGGCGGGGGAAGGCGGGCGAGGGGCTGGGGAGGAGGGGGTGTCAGAGTGCAGTAAGACGCCTGGCTGCGGGGAGGGGGACGGGTTGGGGCGGGGACGGGGGGTGGGGTGGGGTGGTAGCCTCAGAAGGCCTCGGGACTCCGGCTCTACAGCTCTACATCCAAACTTACGCACCACGGCCAGCTGCGACCTCCCTGCAGAGCAACAGGGGGGCACGCAGGCAGCTCACCCTCTGGATTTGTGACTAAGCGCTCCAGATCTTTCCATAAATGTATTGTTTGCTTTATTTCTTTGTTGCTTTTTTCACTCTATTTTGAAGTCTCCCAGTGCAGGGTGTTGTCTGTCATCACTCTGACACGTTTTAGGCAACCCAGGGCAAAGAAAAAGTGAAATGGGAGCTTAAGTCTACGACTTGAATTTTTACCCTGGAATAAAACCTGTGACGGGTTCACCCATAGTGTTTTAGATAAAATCCATAATCTTATATGGTTTCCGGCCTCTGTATGATCTGCCCCCCTGGCTCTGTCTAAATCCACCCATCCTCACTTTCTCCCTCTCCATAAGGTTTAGTCACATGTTTGTGTTTTTTTTCTTTTTCTTTTTCTTTTTCCCCCACATGAGCTTTTTACAGTTCTTTGAGACAAGTTATTCCTGCCTGGGCTAAGACTTTTGTACTGTTTCCTCTCCTCAAAGAGACTTCCTCCTCCCTGCTTACCTCATTCTCATCTTTTAGATTTCAATTTAAATGTGGAATGTCAGCCAATATGGATGGTCATTGGCACCACTTTACCTCCAACAGGAATGCCCAATTTGGGGTGTGATAAATCAGGAAATTATTCAGTGCAAACCAGCTCAATGGCAAGATAGCAGGCTGTACTGCTGTGAGGCAGCTGTGAAGCCAGCCAAGCCCCTCCTCAAGTAGACAGCTCAGCTCTCGTCTGGTCTACGCTGCTCCTTCAAGCCATCTTCCAGTGTTTCAGCTCTAACCAGGAAAAGTAGCCTTCCGTGGAAAGGATGTGTGCTTATCCAGGGGAGCTGACTTATCCTATATAATAAAAGCCTAATATGCAAATTGTCCCCTCGGGCGGTGGGTCTGGAGTTTGACTGCTCGCTATGACATGTGTTGACTACTAGGAGGTGGTGCGGAATATGGTGGGCATTGGTGATGCAGTGGCAAGTGAGGCACTGCTGGCCCTGATGGGCCCCAACAAGAGTGGGACTGTGGCAGGATGGTGGAGTAGCTGAGTGGGCAGCACCAGGCCAAGGCAGATGTGAGTGAGGGCTTGATGGCCCCGCCGATTGACCCTGCCCTACAGACAGTGATCAGTGTGGTGCTGGGGGGCAGGGCCACTGCCTGGCTCCCAGGCACTGAGGGAGCCAGACTGGGGGCCTGGCCCAAATTGATCACCCCTCAGGCTGGATGGTGGAGCAGGTGAGGGGGCAGTGCCAGGTCAAGGCAGGGTGCCAGGCCAGGCTGTGGGGCTTCGGGGCTGGGGGCGTGAGCTGGGGCCCTATCCCCGCAGGCCACCCTGAGGGACCCCACCCATGCACAAAATCATGCACTGGGCCTCTAGTATAGACAGAAGTTCCTGCCCCTGGTTCCTGATTGGTCCATCCTCATGCAAATAAGGACTCCAAATCCTCTCAATTTGATTGGTCCATAAGAAACTGTCTTGATTAGTTGGAATAGAGCCACTCTGATTGGTTGGAGTTGCACAGCTCCAATTGTTTGGGGAAAGCCTCAGTCCTATTGGTTAAAATAGGATTCCAGGAATGCCTTTCTTTGTTTATTTTTTAATCTTCACCCAGGGATAATTTTCCATTGATTTTTAGAAAGAGTGGAAGAGAGAGGAAAAGACAGAGAGAAACATCGATGTGAGAGAAACACATTGATTGGCTGCCTCCTACATGAGCTTCAGGGCCTGGGCCAAGGAGGAGACTGCACCCAAGGTACATCCTCGACCAGAATCAAACCTGGGACCCTTTGGTCAGCACACTGATGCTCTATCCACTGAGCCAAACCATCTAGGGCTCCATTGATATTTAGAGGGAGTGGAAGGGCGGGGGAAAGACACACAGAGAGAGAAAAACATTGATGTGAGAGATACTTAGATTGGTTGCCTCCCTGGACCAGGGTTGGGGATCCAGACTGCAACTGAGGTACGTGCCCTTGACCAGAATTGAGTCTGAGATCCTTCAGTCCAAGGGGTGATGCTCTATCCATTGAACCAAATCAGCTAGGACCCAAGAACTCCTTTATAAGGACTGGCTCAGATGGCAAAAACAAAGCATAGGCAGGGATTTTAGTGCAGAGACAGGTAGTTCAGTGAAGGCGTTATCCTGAAGTGTAATTGACGTGAGTGGACACTGTGTAGCAATGGCCCCTGTTGTTTTAAAAATCTGAACCTAGTTAGTCACCAAGAGCCCTTCTTAGTAGGAATCTTCTTTCTCAGGGTCCACAAATGTCACTTCCTGGGAAGGCTCTTCACTGATCTCTGAAAACTTTATTCCTTGCACTTAGCACAATTTATAATTTTTAAAAGAGTATCTTGTGTTTATTTGTCATGCCTATGTCGACAAGACTAAATTTCATGATGGCAGGACTGTTACCAGCATTGGGGTTCTTGGATTCCCCAAGATAGAAATTGAGAGAGGAAACCTCAGAGAAATTTCCAGAGAGATTTTATTAAACTCATGCTCAAGTACAAAGGAGGCAGCACAGAAGAAAGAAAGGTCTTCTGAACCGCCTTGGGAGCTGGCTCTGGCTGGCTGCTTTTATAAGCTGCGGACAAAGTGGGCTTGCATGAAAAGGTGGGCTTTTTGAAACCCAATGTTTTTCTATTCCCCAGGCCCAAGTCCCTATGCTGTCTTAGAATCATGTCACTTTTGCCTATTATTGAATTTTCTGAACCTAGCAAGAGCTATGGATATACACTAAATACATATTGAATGTAGGAAGAACTTTCCAAAGATGCAATTATAGACCTTTGATTTTGGGAAGGTGCAAGGTTCAAAATAAAGGAGACTTTTTAAAGGGTATGTTACTTTCAGTAACAACTGTGTGTGTGTGCATTCCAAATATATGTATTATTAGTAAAGTATTATAAAAATATAATGAATGCTTATGTAAATTTATATATTACTAGGGGCCCGGTGCACAAAAATTTGTGCACTCAAGGGGTGGGGGTCCCTCAGCCTGGCTTGTGCCCTCTTGCAGTCTGGGACACCTCGGGGGAGATGTCCACCTGCTGGCATGCCTGGCCAGCCTGGGTGAGGGGATGAGGGCCATTTTCAGGCTGCCCACAGCCCCTTCAGGGTTCGTGCACTGGAGGGTGGGAGGGCTGGTGAGTGCAGGCCTGGACGTTTCCCACGATCGCATACTCCTGGTGGGCCCCCACCGCTGAGGGGACACACCTGACGCAGAGCTGGGTGGCGAGCCAGGGGTGGATACTGGTGCAGGATCCCTCGGTGGGGCCCTGCTGCTGAGCAAACACACCCGGGGTGGAGCCGGGCAGTGGACTGGCTTCGGATTCTCCGCACTGTGCAGCAGACGCTCCCTCACGCCCTGTGGAGGCCCCTGGGGGGTGGATGAAGGTAGCGGAACCTGGACGGGTGCTCCTGCATGCCTCCAAGGAAGCCCCCGGGGCAGAGCCAGGCAGCTGACCCAGGATGCTGCTCCTGCATGCCCCGCAGAGGCCCCTGTGCTCCCGCGTGCCCCGGGGAGGCTCCCAGGGGGCAGAGCCAGGCAGTGGACCCAGGATGGCTGCTCCTGCAAGCCCCATGGAGGACCCGCTTTCCCGCATGCCTGGTGGAGGCCCCAGAGGTGGAGCCAGGCAGTGGACCCGGGACGGGTGCTCCTGGACACCCCAAGGAGGCCCCAGGCTGGACCCCCCCCACTGAGCTGACACACCTGGCACAGCTATGCCAGCCACGGAGGCTCCCAGTGTAGAGCCGCCCTGCCAGCCTCCATCTTGGCTGGGTTAATTTGCATACAGCCACTCTGATTGGCTGGTGGGCGTGGCCATGAGCAGAGGCTCAGCCAGCCTAGGCAGGCAGTTGCAACAGAAGCCTCTGGTTTGCTCTAACTCTATGGCTGCCGGCCTCCATCTTGGCTGTGCTAATTTGCATACAGCTGCTCTGGTTGGCTGGGAGGCGTGGCTTGGCTGGTGGGCGTGGCTTAGGTGTATCGGGTAATGGTCAATTTGCATATTACTCTTTTATTATCTACTCTATAAAAGCGAAATAGTAAAATTAACCATTTCTCCGAGACGGGTAAGCCACGCCCACCAGCCAATCAGAACGGCTGTATGCAAATTAGCCCAGCCAACATGGCGGCCGCCACTCACGGACCTGAGTAAACAGCAGTTTCCATTGCGGCAGGAGCGAAAGTGAAGCTGCGCCCGCTCAGCTCAGCTCCGATTAAACTGCCTCTAGTGAAACACACCTTTGAAACAATATAACAGCCATAGAATCCTCGGGAGCTGAAGGACACAGCAGCCCGGGCCTCACCAATAAAAGTAACAATTGTTTCATTATAGACGCTGCGAGGTGAAGCAGAAAGGAGGCTTCCTTAGTAGTTAGTAGGCCGCCTTAAAGGAACAGTGTATCAATTATAGAAGATAAACCAACGCCAGGCCTTAAAGGAACAGCATCAATTATAGGAGAGAAACTGCAGAACCTGCGTCCAGCCAGCCTTGCTGGGACATTGGGTCAATGGGAGCTGTGGGCAGCCTAAAAGCCCGTCACCCAGGCTGGTCAGGCACGCCAGCAGGTGGACATCACCCGAGGGGTCCCAGACTGCGAGAGGGCACAGGCTGGGCTGAGGGACCTCCCGAGTGCATAGAGTGGCTGCAGGGTGGGACAGCGCAGGACCCAGGACCCATGAGTGGGAAAGAGGCGGCAGGGTTGGAAGGCACCGGGAAGCGGGTAAGAGGTGGCAGGGGGTCGGCGG
>PVJC01019679.1:0-29947 GCA_004026665.1 Murina feae | reverse complement strand
AGCCATCAAGGACCCCGCAGGCATCGCCCAGCAGCACCTGCTTGCCCATCTCCGTAGTGTGGAGCAGACAGGCCCGGCACAGAGCAGAGAACCAGGTGCAGTGGGTCTAAGCCATCAGTAGCACTTCTCCTGAGTGCTCCCGAATTGGATGAAGTCCAGGTCCGGCTGAGGGACCTCACCACTTGCCCTCCTCCTCCCCCACCTGCAACCTTACCCCAATTTACCCGTGCACGAATTTCGTGCACCGGGCCCCTAGTTTTAAGATATAAAAATTTAAATAAACTCTATAACATCTGCCTCCTGTATGCTATTAGAACAGCAACTCACCTTTCACTAATCCCTCGCTTTATACTTTTTGAAAAATGTTCTTTTCAGTTACAAGTGACATTCAACATTAAATTAGTTTCAGGTGTCAGTGTAGTGGTTACATATTTACATAACTTACAAAGTGATCCCCTGATACTTCCCACCTGATACCATACAGAGTTATTAAAATATTGACTATATTCCTTATGCTGTACTTTATATCCTCATGACTATTTTGTAACTGCCAATTTGTACTTCTTAATCCCCTCACCTTTTTCACCCAGCCTCCCAACTCCCCTCCCATCTGGTAACCATCAAAATATTCTCTGTATCTATGTTTGTTTCTGTTTTGTTTATTCATGTATTTTAATTTTTCAATTCCACATATGTTAAATCATACGGTATTTGTCCTTCTCTAACTTACTTCACTGAGCATAATAACATCCTCCGAGCATAACACCCTCTAGACCCATCCATATTGTTGCAAATGGTAAGATTCTATTTTTTATGGCTGAGTAATATTCCATTGTATATATATAGCACATCTTCATCCAATGGTATATCAAAGGACACTTAAATTGCTTCATATCTTGGGTATTATAATTAATTGAACAAAGGGTACACATCTTTGGATAAATACTCAGAAGGGGGATTTCTGGGTAATATGGGAGTTCAACTTTTATTTGAAGAACCTCCATACTGTTTTTCATAATGACTGCACCAATTTGCAATCTCACCAACAGAGTACAATGGTTCCCTTTTCTCTACATCCTCATCAACACTTATTGTTTACTGACTTACTGACTTACTGACGATAGCCATTCTGACAGTTGTGAAATGTTAACTCATCATGGTTTAAATTTGCATTTCTCTAATTAGTAATGCTGAGCATCTTTTATGTCTATTGGCCATCTGTAAGTCCTCTTTGGAGAAATGTCTATCCGGGCGTCTTCTTCCCACTTTTTAATCGTATTGTGTCTTTTTCACCTTATACTTTCTTATTTCACAAAATTGAATTCAGCAGAATTTACCTAATAGTTGTAATAATAAAGTGAGAGGGGGGAGGGGAGAATCAATTTGATTCTATTTCTAGTTATTTTGGCCAATTATTTTGTGCTATCTTAAGAAGGGCATCATATCAATGCACTAACTAAATGTTCTCCTGACCCAACTAAGTACGTTGCACCACGATTCATTGAATAAGCCTAACAATTATCATCCCTATTTCTATTCATATTTAGTGTAGTCCACGGTACACCAAAAATCATGCCTAACCTACACTCAGCTGTCCTGTGTACCACTATGGAAAGAACATAAATACTGTTATTCTTACCAAACTCCCTTCCAAAGATACAGATTCACAATGTGACATTCTGTTTACTTCTTTCCAAAATTACTCAAGAACAAATATATTTTTTCTTTGTCAGTACAATTAATTATCAAGTTTACACATGCATCCAAAAGTTTGAAACCCAATTTGTAAATACAACCCACATAAATACTGGCTCTAGGGTATATAAAATCTAGACCCAAATACTGATATTTCAACCAAAACCTAGCTGCTTCCTACAAGAATAAATAGTGGGCTTTTTCATTCCTACATATTCCTACAGCACTAACTAAACCTAAACACAGACTACTTTGTTAGCAAAGGGAACACTGACAACTGCATAAAAATAAATACATGTTTTGTTAAATGTCTGATGACACCTATAATTATCTGAACCAATTCAAACTCCACATTTCAACAGCAATGGCAATTTTAAAGATGCCCAAGGCACATTAAATCAATCGGGCAAATTTCACACCTCGTGGTGCTGCCACAAAACTTATTGGGCTGGATTTAAGTCTGATCTGATAAGGCAATTCTTAAATCTTTCTTCCATCTAGAATAGCTATAGTAGTATAGTACTATCAAAAATGAGTCCCACGTATGTAATACTTTCAACAATATTTTTTTTTAGTGATTCCTTTCTTTACAAAGCCAAAAGACAAACAAAAACATGCATATTCATTTAGAAAAAGTAGAGGTAAGTAGAATATCACAGCAGAATGTCTGAAAATTAGTCTGATACCTGAAAAATCAGGTTTTTGAAACTTGCCAGCAGTCCCACATGCATTGGCCCTGTGCCATCATGGCCTGGTGCCACGCTAATGTGGAGCCAAGATAAAAATAGCAGCCAGCCAGCAGAATACATAGGTCCCTGTGACCTCAGCTTTATTTCCTTAAATCAAGGGAGGTTGGAGGGAGGAGGACAATTACAGGGAAAGAAACGAGTGGAGTACATGCTCATCATTGTTATTTCCTACCTCTTCCCATTTCTTGCCTTTTTCCCTATCACTTCCTCCTACTTCTCTCTCCTCCTACTCCATTCCTCCATTCCAAAAAAGGAAGGGGGAGAGTGAGGGTAGTAAGGGAAGGAGGAAAGAAGGAGGGAGGGAGAGAAGGGAGGAGAGATGGTGAAGCTCTGAGGCTACTCCATCTCCTGAATTCAAGTCTCACTTGATTCCACCATCATCACAAAGCAGACATTGGTCATTTCAGTCCTCAACTTAACTGCAGGTCTAGAGAAAGTATAAGACAAAAGTTACACAGGTGATAACTGGAGGAGGGAAGGAAGAGAGAACTAGTAATGATGGCAAGAGTACAAAATCTTAAGTGCTAAGAAAGCTTAAAGAAAGAAACAGGACATTTTTAAAAGGCCTTACTCAAATACAACATTCAACTATAAACTTCTGTTACCTGAATTTTAAAGGTTTATTTTATGACAAATACTTATAAAATTCATGACCACCATCTTTATAGAAATGAGTTCATATAAAGCAGTAGCAGGATGCAAAGGTTCAGCAATAACAAATTCAGTATGCTACCTTTGAACTTCTGCAGGCCTTTACCCAGACCAATAGCAACACTATAAGACACTCCAGGCTCTGTCTGCCCTTTACATTGAAAATATAAAATATCTATACTTCACATATAAAAATGCTGTCACTGTCATCAAATATTTAACAGGTACATCATAGTAAATACAGCATTCTAAATTGTACTGGTGTAATTAAGTGCAAAAAATTAAACCTTTTCTGAAGACTCACTCTACATGCTATCTTTTGAATCATATTTTCTGTATAATACCGTCCAACATTATGGATCTGACATCAATTAACAATGAAAAATGCTTTAAGTAAACAGACTGTTAGCCCTAACTGGTTTGGCTCAATAGATAAAACGTCAGCCTGCGGACTCAAGGGTCCTGGGTTCGATTCCAGTCAAGGGCATGTACCTTGGTTGCGGGCACATCCCCAGTGGGGGGTGTGCAGGATGCAGCTGATTGGTGTTTCTCTCTCATCGATGTTTCTAACTCTCTGTCCCTCTCTCTTCCTCTCTGTGAAAAATCAGTATTTAAAAAAAAACACTCTCTTTCAAAGAATTTAAATCATTTTACCAGCAATAAGAAATAGTATAATGTTTAATCAAAACATTTAAAAAGGTGCTGAAGCCCTGGCTAGTTTGGCTCAGTGGATAGAGTATCGGCCTGCAGACTGAAGGGTCCCAGGTTTGATTTTGGTCAAGGGCATGTACCTTGGTTGGGGGCCCATCCCCAGTAGGGAGTGTGCAGGAGGCAGCTGATCAGTGTTTCTTTCTCATCGATGTTTCTAACTCTCTGTCCCTCTCCCTTCCTCTCTGTAGAAAATCAATAAAATATTTTTTTAAAAGTTGCTTAAATGAGATAGATATATTTCTTTAATATACTTTGAAAAATTGCCGTCATTGCATAAATACCACAATTAGATCTAGCCTACATGTTATTCCTCACTTAAAAGTTAAAAATGTCTAATAGAAGATGACCAAAATCACCTCACACAACCTTCCTCCAAAGCTGAAACTCACTCATAAAAGAAATTTATAATGCAGGTTTTCAAGTCAAATTTTAAAAATACATCTTAAAAATCATAGCTATGAATACAAGTTAAAATTCTGGCCACAGTGAAAGACACACTAGAACAGTGGTTCTCAACTTGTGGGTCGCCACCCCTTTGGTGGTCGAAGGACCCTTTCACAAGGGTTGTCTAAGACCATCCTGCATATCAGGTATTTACATTACAATTCATAACAGTAGCAACATTACAGTTATGAAGTAGCAATGAAAATAATTTTATGGTAGGGTTACAACATGAGGAACTGTATTTAAAGGGCCAGAAGGTTGAGAACCACTGCTCTAGAAAGTAGCAAAAAACTATAAACCTAGAGCTGAACCTTCTTTAGGTTTGTCTTATTTAATGACTAGAGGCCCAGTGCATGAATTCGTGCATGGCTGGAGTCAGGTGCAGATCAGTGCCGGGCTGGCTGGGGAAAAGGCCATGGGCAATTGGCCGAGGGGCTTCGCCTTCATTTGGGGTGGAGGGAACCGATTGGAGGCGGAGCTGGCCATGGGCAGGGGCTGTGGGCAGGCTGGCCAACCCAACTGTTGTGTGATGGGGGGCGATCAGGGTTGGAGCTGGATGGGGGGAGGGGCCACAGGTGGACTGGGGTAGTGGGGGCTGATCAGGGGTGGAGCCAGCCATGGGGAGGGGCTGTGGGCAGTAAGCCAGCCAGTCCTGCCCCAAATAGGGTGGGGGGGCTGATCAGGGACCAGTGGCCTGAGGGAGGGGCCATGGTGGTTGGCTGGCCAGCCCTGCCCCTGATCGGAGTGGAGGGGCCAATCAGGGATGAGGCTCGGCAGGGGGAGGGGCTGCAGGAGTTTGGCCGGCCAGCCCCACCCCCTATTAGGGTAGGGGGCAGGCGATTATTGGCAGGGCCAGCCCAGGGGAAAGGCTGAGGGCCAATCGAGGGAGTGGGGTCCCATTGGGGATGAGGTTGGCCAGACAGCCTCACCACAAGATCAGACCAGTTCACTGGCCACAGTGGCGTCATAACAACCAGTTGTTCCAGGGTTATGGTCACTGGCTTTTTGTATATGTAGACTAGGGGCCCAGTGAATGAAATTCATGCACTGGGGGTGGGGGGTCCCTCAGGGGATGTCCTACTGACGGCTTATGCCCGCTCCCTGCTCCCCTTGGGGAGCAGACCTAAGCCACAGTCTGGCTTCCCTTTGTGAGAGATGACCAGGCTAATCAGGGGAAGCCACCAGCCCCATCACCCCGCTGCTGCAGCCACACAGACTAGTCCCTTCACCGTGAAAAAATGACAACTTTCTTCAGGCATTTTCAAGATATGTCTTTCATAGGATATGACATTTCTTTCCTTTTTTATCCTCACCTGAGGCTATGTTTCCATTGATTTTTAGAAAATGTGGAAGAGAAGGGAAAAACAGAGAGAAACATCAAAGTGAGAGGAACACTTTGATTGGTTGCATATGCCCTGACCTGGGCCCTGGCCAGGGAGGAGCCTGCAACCTAGGTACATGTCCTTGGTCAGAACTGAACCCAGACCCTGCAGTCAGCAGGCTGAGGCATTATGCACTGAGCCAAACCAGCTAGGGCAGGATATGGCAATTCTTAGCCCTCCAGCAGCAGACCTTCATTTTTTTTTTTTCTCCAGGAGTGTGGTGGAAAAACCCTAGATTGCTTTTTTGGATTCTTATTGCCCAAGTTACTAAGAATATTACCAGTGGCATACAGGGAGCTTAGCCAATGAATGGTAAAAAAAAGGTGTTTTCTGTGTAGTTCACTCTGATCACTGGCTCCACCCCTGCCCAGGCCTGTAACCTCTGGCCAAGTATGCAGGCCTGGGCAGGGGACCCCAGATTCCTCAAATCGCCGGCTTTGACCCGGCCAAGGCTGCAGGCCTGGGAAGGGGATCCCCAGACCCCTGTGATCACTGGCTCTGCCCTTGCCCAGGCCTGCAGCCTCTGCCTGAGGCTGCAGGCCTGGGCAGAAGACCCCCAAGCCCATCTGATCACCAGATTCACAGAGCCCAGGCCTCTGTGATCACTGGCTCTGATCCTGCTCCCTGCCATCTCCAGCTCTACCCTTGCCCCACTGGCAGCCTCTGGCCAAAGTTGCAGGCCTGGGCAGGGGACCCCCAAGCCCCTCCAATCGCCAGCTCTGCCTGTGCCCAGGCCCTGAGATCACGGGCTCCACCCCTGCCCCACTGCAGTCTCTGGCCAAGGCTACAGGCCTGGGAAGGAGACCCCCAGGCTACTGCTATTGCCGGCTCCACCCTTGAGCCTCTGGCCAAGGCTGCAGGCCTGGGCAAGGGACCCCAGACTTCTGCTTTGCCAGCTCCACAGGTGCCCAGACCCCTGCGATCGTAGGCTCTGCCCCTGCCCAGGCCTGAGGCCTCTGGCCCAGGCTTTATGCCTAGGTAGGGCACCCTCATACCCCTCTGATCACTGGCTCTGCCCCTGCCCCCTCCGATCACCAGATCCGCCTTTGCCCATACCTGAGGCCTCTGGTGAAGGCCTCTGGCCTGGGCAAGGGACCCCCCCGCCTCCCTCCCCCCACCTGCCTGGCTAACAGGCCTGACCACTTCAATGGCAGGGCTGAGCCAGACTGGGTGCTGCCATCTTGTGGCTATGGGGGAAGCCATCTTTGTGGAGTGACGTCTAATTTGTATATTACTCTTTTATTAGATAGGATGATGCATCACAGGTAGTACTAGACAGTAGAAGTAGCAGTCAAACAGGCTCTTTCTAGCTCCATAATTTACCAGCCTGTGTGACCTTGAGCAAAAGTTACTAGCGCTTTTTCCTATGCTTCAGTTTCCTCATCAATTAACATGAGAATAAAAGTGCTTCATAGGGCCCGACTGTGGTAGCTTAGTAGTTGGGCATCATCCTGTGCACCAAGAGGTTGCTGGTTCGATTCCTGGTCAGGGCACATGCCAGACTGTGAACTAAATCCCCACTAGGGGGCGTGCAGGAAGCAGCCGATTCATGATTCTCTCTCATCATGAATGTTTCTCTTCTCTCTCTTCCTTGCTGAAAATCAACAAAAACATTTTTTTTTTTTAAAGTGCTTCATACGTCTGTTAAGAAATACAAAGTGCTGCACTAGCCAGTTTGGCCTCAGTGATAGAGCATCAGCCTGTGGACCAAAAGGCCCCAGGTTCGATTCTAGTCAAGGGAACATATCTTGGTTGTACACTCCTCCCCAGCCTGAGCCCTGACAGGTCTCCTTGTGGAGGCAACCAATAAACGTGTTTCTCTCACATGAATGTTTCTGTCTTTCCCTCTCTTTCACTACCCTAAAAATCAATGGAAAAATATCCTCAGGTGAGAATTAACAATAAATAAATAAATAAATAAATAAATAAATAAATAAATAAATAAATAAATAATTTAAAAAGAAAAGAACTATACTCAAGGATAAGACAGTATGCCCTAGTCGGTTTGGCTCAGGGGATAGAGTGTAAGCCTGCAGACTGAAGGGTCCCGGTTTGACTCCAGCCAAGGGCAAATGCCCAGGCTATGAACTCGATCCCCACTAGGGGGCGTGCAGGAGGCAGTCGATCCATGATTCTCTCTTATCACGGATGCTTCTATCTCTCTCTCCCTCTCCCTTCTTCTCTGAAATCAATAAAAATGTATATTAAAAAAAAAGAAAATAAAGTATTTGGGACAGTATCTGGCAATGGTTAAGTATGATGTGTTAACTGCTATTAGTATTAATAAACTAGAGGCCTAGTTCACGGATTCATGCACAAGTAGGGTCCCTCGGCCTGGCCTGCCCCCTCTGGCAATCCAGGACTCTCAGGGGATGTTGGACTGCCAGTTTCAGCCCGATCCCTGCAGGCCAGGTTGAGGGACCCCATGGTGCACCAAGCCTCTAGTATGCATATAAGACCTTTGGTTAATCTCTTCCCGCCCTCCCCCACGCCCCCACCCTCTGAGAGTCATCAGTCTGTTCCATGTTTCCATGCCTGTGTGTTGAGCGTCTTCCCCCTGGTGGCCAGTGCACATCATAGCAAACAGTCTAACAGTCAACGGTTAGCTCAGGCTTTTATATAGATGATGATATTGTTTCACTAGTATTAGGAGGATCAGGTAAATCATGTTCAGCTCAGTGCAGAAAAGCACCAAATCAAAGAGGACTTTAAAATTAGAGAGGTCACATCAATTATGTTTTGAGGCTACAACAATTATGTGAATAAAGTGTATCTAGGAGTTATGTGTATACCATTTACTGGTGAAGGTGGAGGGACTGACAACACACTGAAAAAGTACAAAAACAAGTCAAATACAGACACTACTGGATAAGTTTTCACAAACATACGAAATTCAGAGCAGTCAAATAAAACACTAAACTTTCAGTAAATTCTTGATTACATGGGTGTATGTATAATTTCATGTATATTCACACAGCTATAATATTCAAATAGTTAGCAATCATAACTAACTTTTCCTGAATTTTAACCTCACTTTAGAACAGCTCTACAATTTCCAAAAATGTCTATAAATGTTTTACGCTATCATGTATTTAGTATGTTAGAATAATTGTTTAATGAAGCTATTACAATATGGCCTAAAATTAAAATGCTGTATAGAAATACTTTTATAACACTCAAAGAAATGTTAGCCAAATAATCTCTGCAACAGTTCAGTCCATTTACATTCAAGAATACTGTTCCTCTAACTTAGCCGATTTTGCGAAGTGGTGCAGTGGTTCTCAACCTTCTGGCCCTTTAAATACAGTTCCTCATGTTGTGATCCCAACCATAAAATTATTTTCATTGCTACTTCATAACTGTAATTTTGCTACTATTAGGAATCATAATGTAAATATCTGACATGCAGGATGGTCTTAGGTGACCCCTGTGAAAGGGTTGTTCGACCTCCAAAGGGGTCGCAACCCACAGGTTGAGAACCTCTGGGTTAGAGTATTTGCCTAGGCACTGAAGGGTCTCGGGGGTTTTATTCTAGTCAAGGGCACATACCTGGGTTGCAGGTTCGATCCCAAGCTGGAGTTGGGTGCATGCAGGAGGCAACCATTTAATCAGTCTTTCTCACATCTACATGTCTTTCTTTCTCTTTCTCCTCGCTCTCTCACTCTCTCGCTCTCTCATTCTCTTTTCTTCCCTCCCTCCCTTCAACTCTCTTGAAAAATCAAGGGGGGGAATATCTTTGGGTGAGGATTAACAAACAACAAAAAAATATTGTTCTCATTTCTAAGATTTTTCTGAGATTTACCAAACATTCCCAGAAAATTAAGAGGCAACCAAGCAGTGGAAAAAGACACAAAATTTGACTTTTCAAATTACTCAATATGTCTATGTCTCAGATTTCTCATCAGCAAAGTGGAAAAGGATGGAATTGATGTCATCTTTTCATCTCTAAAACCTACATAGCTCTATAAGTTGATAACAGCTATCATGCAAGATATTGTATAAAAATAGCTTCTCATCTGTTAGCATATTTTGTTTTAAAAAGAAATGGAACAGTGTATCTATACACAGAGAGGTCACTGAAATATACTTGTGGTAACCATAATCACATGACACCTGGATTCATTTGTCTTCTTTTCTGCTCACTTTTGATTAACCTCATTACAGATACATAAATATATGTAAATGTTAGCTGATTCAATACTAATTCTCACATAAGATTTCCACAAATATAAAACTGCATACCCTTAGTAACAGAGTTCATTTTCTATCAACTAAAAGGCAATCTTTTAAGTTCAAAATGAAAAGCAGATTTTACACTGCATTCTCTCCAAAGCCTGCTTTACCTACTTATTATTTTTAAAGAATTAAAAACTATGTACAAAGTGTATTCTCAGCAGAACACAGGCACTGAAAGCAAAAACTGGATACTTAGATTTTTAAACAAATATAACCAACACATTATTTATTTATTTATCTAGTTATTTATTTGTTTATTTTGAGACTCTGGCTAGGATTCAGAACAAGAGTCACTTTCTCATGGGACAAGACTATGTAATGTAACATTTTTCTCAAAATTATCACTTCATACTAATTTCTCAGAAAGAGATGGAGAGTATTCCCATCCATTTAAAGGAGGCAACAGCTCATGTTTTCTAATTTACAGTAATCCCTAAACATTTAGTTAGCTATTTCAAAAATGTTAATGAGCCAAGAAAATTAAGTTAGGTTTTTTTTTACTGTGAGCAACTATTGTTCTTAAAATTATATCTTAGTTATTTGAAGGTGACTAAAAATGGTTCTGTAGGTTCCATGTAGTTTATTATATTACCATCTAAAAAATAATGGCCTATAATCTGCTTTGTTTCTAAAATGTTTATACTTACCTATAATCTGCTTTCTTTTCTAGGATATTTGTCCTCAAATATAACAGTTGAGGGTCAACAGCAGTTCAAGTTTAATGACTGCCCTATAAAAATTCCTAATGCAGCCATAGCCGGTTTGGCTCAGTGGATAGAGCATCAGCCTGCAGACTGGAAAGGTCCTGGGTTAGATTCCAGTCAGGGGCACATGCCGGGACACATGTAGGGGGCGTGCAGGAGATAGCCGGATCAATGATTCTCTCTCATCATTGATGTTTCTCTCTCTCTCCCTCTCCCTTCCTCTCTGAAATCAATAAAAATACATATTAAAAAAATAAAAATTTCTAATGCAACGAGTTTATCATATGTGTATGTAAGCTTTTTAAAGATAACAAAGATTCATTTTGCATCATTGAAAAAAATTAATTTTCTAATAAAAATAATAAAGCATGTGGAATTAGGATAGATCTAATCCTATAAATTTTTTTAAAGAACAGGTTATTAATTTTTAGAGAGAGAAGGGAGGGAGAGAAAAATGTCAATGTGAGAGCACAAATCTTCTGCCTCCTGCACTACACCCTCACCCCCACCACCACCCCCTTATGGAGAATGTAGCATGCAACCCAGACCAGGAATTGGACCAGGAATCAAACTGGCAACCTCCTCATGCACAGGGCAACACTCAAGCAACTGGCATACCAGGAGGGCCAACTGTGTAATTTTTCAAAGGGATAGCTTTCTTAAAAGAAAACATCAGTCATTCCTCCATTGTCATCCTGTTCACTGAATGTATTACTAGCTTGAAATCATACATTAATTGAACTCTCTTAATGTAAGTGTGAGCAGGAAAAATATGCTGGTCTGTGTCTTTCCAAATGAAACATTTTGAGTTAGAATTGAAAGCAATTGATTATCCACTGTGAAAAGAAAAAAGGCCCAAGACAAACATCTCAAAAACCAGCCAGGACATACTCATGACAATAATAAACTGACTTGCTCAATTATTTGCAGTATTTCTTCTATTAAAACAAGTATTACACAGGCATCCGAATGTTTTTAAAAGGAAAGGCATCAAAGTCTCAAATCTGCAAAGGGATGAAATTCAATGCAAAGCTGGGGGAAACAAACAAACAATAGGAATGGCCTTTTCTTTTACAATCCAAGGGTATACTCAGAATATAAGTGTGTGGCAAGAAATTAAAAAGATTGAAGAGTAGAAATGTTTTCTTAATCCACATCTGCAATTCCACCTTCCAATATTGTTGAAATCTTATATAGCTACAAAAAGTATTGTCTCCTGAATACTTTAGATTTGAACCAATATTAACCATCAGAGAACTAAATATTATAACAAATCCCAAGATCTGTTCACCTGACATTGAAAACCTAACTTTCCTCAGAACAATGCTGAGCACATATGAGGAACTCACTTTCAAAACCTAATTTGTAAGGAAATCACATCTCAATTCACATAGAAAATAAAAAATACATATGCACCTAGTTTCAAATTTTCTTTTATGTACTTTTTCCCTTAATCAAAAAGCAAAAAAGTGTAGTATCTGATTCAAAATTGTTCTGTATTAATCACTTTAGTCTTGAAAATGCATTCAGTAAATGTACTATCATTAATAGAACACCCAATTCTAAAAGTAATTTAGAAATACATCTTTACATAATAATCTCCAGTCTGTAAAGAAAATCAAAATACTCAAAGGCCAACGAATCAATCCTAAATAAATTAGTTAATTAAAATTTTTATCCATCTTAATTCTAATATCACCTTCTATTGCCTTGCCACCCCAAAAACACAAAATTTTAAATTATGAATTTTAAAAGACCATAAAAGTGTAACCAAAGTGAAAAAACAACCGGCAAAAAAATAATAGCAACTCCTATTAAAAATTAACTATTTCCTTTTTATATAAAACCCTAGTTTTGTTTTGAGATTTGCCTTTTTTAAAATATATTTTATTGCCTTTCTTACAGAAGGAAGGAAGAGGAACAGAGTTAGAAACATCGATGAGAGAGAAACATCAATCAGCTGCCTCCTGCACACCTTCTACTAAGGATGTGCCCGAAACCAAGGTACGTGCCCTTGACCGGAATCAAACCCAGGACCCTTCAGGCCGCAGGCTGATGCTCTATCCATTGAGCCTAACTGGTCAGGGGGAGATTTGCCTTTTTTTAAAAGGCAAATAAGGAAACTGTGTTTCAAAGCCCCCCAAAAAATGTATGTATAGCAACCAAGTCTTCAGAAAGGGGAACACACACACACACACAACAAAAAATATAAATGAACTAAAAACACGAAGAATAATTTTTCCAACATTTTTATTACAAAAATACAAGCTTTTAGTTTTTAAGAATAATCTAACCATAAGACTGACATAAAATGAAAAGCCTCACAAAACCTTGCCTATTCACTTAAGTGCCCTTCTCCATCTTTCTCCACTATTCAACGACTGTATAACCTTTCGAGACACGTTTATGCATCTACATGTACATCTTTTTTTGTTTTAAACAGAAATTGCAGCATACTACATGAACAATTGGCTTGTTTTTAAACAAAATATTCAAATCACCTTTTCTTGTCAGTACATATAAATCTACTTCACTTTTTTCATGGTTGCATAGCATTCCACAAGTACTTTTTAATCAGTTCCCTTCTGATAAAAGTGTAGAATGATTCTAACCTTTTAGAATGGCAAACCTTACAGCAACAAGTATTGCTCACTGTACAGAACAACTCTGTGCAGAAAAATTTCTAGAAATTACTAAAAAAATATTGTGCTAAGCAGCAGGGAAGCAGCATCCTCTTCTCCCACCATCTCCTCAATCTATTTGAGTACTGCCTACCCATCTTGTTAGTAATGTAATAGCTGAAGTCAGCATGTTATTTTTACTTATCTACACTAATAGAGAAACATGCAAATCGACACTCCGTTACACCTAAGCCACACCTGCCGGCCAATCAGAGCGACTGTATGTAAATTAACCCAGCCAAGATGGCTGCCGGTAGCCACAGAGCTAGAGCAAACAGGAGGCTTCCGTTACATCAGCAATGATGCCTGCCTAGGCCGGCTGTAGCCTCCGGTCAAGGCAACAATATTTCAATTATAGAAGATAAATAAACCCCAGAAACCTGATTCCAGTCAGCCTCACCGGGACACTGGGTCAATGGGAGCTGTGGCCAGCCTGCAAACATCCATCAGCCCCTCACCCAGACGTACCAGGCACCCCAGCGGGAACCCCACCTTGATTCTGGACACTCTTCAGGGCATACCAGATGGCCCCCACCCATGCACCAAGCCTCTATCCTATATAATCCTATATAATAGAATGATAATATGCAAATTGACCCTAACAGCAGAACAGCTGGGAATGACTGGTCACTATGACACACACTGACCATCAGGGGGCAGATGCCCAATGCAGGAACTGCCCTGGTGGTCAGGGCACTCCCACAAGGGGAGCTCTGCTCAGCCGCAGCCAGAAGGCTGCCAGTACAGCGGTGGTTGTGGGAGCCTCTCCTGCCTCCTCAGCAGCACTAAGGATGTCCAACTGCAGCTTAGGCCTGCTCCCCACTGGCAAGTGGACATCCCCTGAGGGCTCCCGGGCTTCCAGAGGGACGTCTGACTGCCATCTTAGGCCCAATCACCTGGGGAATGGGCCTAAGCCAGCAGATGGACATTCCTCGAGGGGTCCCAGAATGGGAGAGGGCACAGGCCAGGCAGAGGGACCTCCCTCCCCACCGAGTGCACAAATTTTTGTGCACCAGGCCTCTAGTTTCTTTATAAAAGAGTGAAGATGAGTTAAGCTCAATCATGTGCATTCCTTTGTGAATGTGCTACCCATTTTTCTACTGGGTTATTCATCTTTTTTTAACCAATTTTTTGGAGTTCTCTGCCAGCCTTTGGTAAAGTATGCTACAAATATTTGCCCCAGTTAGCTGTTTCAGTCCAACAGGAAACTTTTACATATTTTTATATAATTGCATTTATTTTCCCTTATAATTAAAATTTAGGCCATATTAGGTATGTCTTTCCCAGGCAAAATTTTGGGGAAACTTTTTTTAAATTTTTTTATTGATTTTTTACAGAGAAGGGAGAGGGATAGAGAGTGAGAAACATCAATGAGAGAGAAACATCGATCAGCTGCCTCCTGCACACCTCCCACGGGGGAGGTACCCGCAACCAAGGTACATGCCCTTGACCAGAATGGAACCTGGGACCTTTCAGTCTGCAGGCTGATGCTCTATCAACCGAGCCAAACCCGTTAGGGCTAGGTAAACTTTTTAATGTGACCTAAATTATTGCTTAAATGATATCAATATAATAATTACATATAAGTTCTAATATATCATTATTTAACAAAAATAAGTCAACTACACTTCCTCTAAACCTTCCTGTAATCAGCTAATGGAGAGCTCTATACCAATTAAACAATACTTACAATTACCACACTATGAGTGTATTTTTTTCCTTTAAATGTCTTCTTAAAACCTAGGAGTTGAAAAGTAACTAGCAAGTATGTTCAGTTCCTGGGATGTCTAAATTCTTTGTCCTTTAATCGTTAAATAATTTTCAACAGTGTAAGTGAACTAGATTTTCCCTATTGTAATTATAACTTAATCATCTCTACAAAAGTCAATAAATACTCCTTATACAAACTTGTAATTTTGCAATACCAGAAAATCGCTTATGATGCTATCAATGCTGTACACTGTTTTCATTTCATTTCAAATCACGAAATTATAAAATAAGCCTCTTGAGTTAGTATTCCAGTTCAAACCACCACTGAGAGCTAAATTAGATGGTTAATCTAGCTACTCTCTCCATTCTCCATCAAAAACAAAAGAAAGAAATTCTGGTCATAAGTTTTCTATCTCAGTGCCAGCTGCCACGCAGTTAACAACCTTCCATCTCTAAGCTGACTGGCACAACAAGTAATACAACTTGGAAGTTAAGAAAATTGGCAGAACTCAGAGGGGGGGGGAAATATTTTCCACAATTTCTGCAGCACTTATTTAGCACGTGTTTCTAAAGGAGTGGTCAACTCTTCAAAACTGTAAGCAGCAGCATACTACTTACTTCACGGAACCAATGTCAACTCCTTTCAGTGGTCTCCTTCCCCTTTGGGGACTATTCAAAAAGTTAGTATTTTCTTTTACAACTCGCCCAGGCCTCTTCACTGATGGAAGCAGGCAAAGCCCATGCTGTGTGTCTGTCTCCTAGAGAAGATTGCATCTTTTATTTATCACTCCTTGGCTTTATTTTCACAGTGAATTCCTGGCTTAAATGCAATCAGCCAAGAAACCCTCCCTATGTGCTCTCCTGTCATTCCTCATTGATCGCAAGCAGAATCAAGCACAGAAGGAAGAAAGAGAAAAACCCTCAACGTTGCCAGCCAAGCCATAAACATTCCCAAACTCTTGTTAGTTATACTGAGAATCCAGAGATAACTTCAATCCGTTTCAACCTGGCCGCAGGAAACAAGAAAAAAAAAAAAACTTTAAAGTATGTTAACTGGATTTGAAGAAAAAAAGGATGAATGGATGGGCAGCCTCAAAAGTTGAACCCTCTCTGACAGGCTAGGGTGCTGAAACTAGAAAAGGCAACACTAGGGGATGCCTTTGGAAATAAATGACCATGCAGAAAACCACGTTTACAGATTGCATTGGAATTCAAATTAAGCGGACAGAATTAAAACAAATCTGAATTCTCTCCTGGAGCCCCTATCGACCCCCACGAACCCCCAAAGACAAGAATAAAAGGAACTAACTAAGGAAAAAATAATTAAAAATAAGAGACAGCGATGCTTCCAAACCTCTCCCCATGCGTGAGGTACCCGGTTCACCACTACAATCTAAAGTGCACGGCAACATGGGAGGAGTAGGAAACATGCCGTTTGCAATCAGGAGAAAAATATGGGGGGGGGGGGTTACTATAGCATTGTTCTTTTCAGTCAGCTCCAACATCCCCATTGCTAAGGCTGAAAAAGATATCCGGCCAGAAAAGAAAAAGGAAAGAAAAAATCACTTGGGGGAGGGGGGGAGGGCAGAGAAAGCTTTTCAACTCCGTCCGTGAGGAAACTCCAGGACTACCGGAGAAAGGAGGGCTGTACCGCTTTAAATCCCAGTCCCGCTCGCGCCTTTGTCAAATACCTTCTACTTTACAAGCCCTGAAAAGAAATAGAGACTCTTTTGTTTGCTTTCCCCTTCTCGGAAGGTGACAGAACACTGAAAGGGGCACAAATAAACCTGGAAACGAGAACAAAGTGCGGGGTCGCGCCTGGCTGCCAGGCGGCCGCGCCGGGAGGGACGCGGGAGCCGCCGCGGGGCCCCTCGGGCTCGCGCTGGAGCGCCCGCCGGCGGGAGCGCAGAGCCCGTCCCGGCTCCCGCTCGCACGGGCGCGACCACCGGCCGCCCAGCGCCAACCAAACTCGGGCGGCAACAGCCCCGCGGCACGGGCACCGGCACCGCTGCGGCCCCAAAGAAAAGGGAAGCGCCAGCCGCTCCTTCGCGGACTCGCGCCATTTAATTCGGGTGTCCAAGGGGTTAGATGTCGCCTGAGGAGAGCGGTTCCCTCAGGAGAGGGGTCCAGCCCGCCGCTCCCTCCCCACCTCCGGCGCTCTCCGAGACAGAGGAGAGGCGGCGGGGAGAGGACGTTTAAATCCCCGGTGGCCACGGAGCTCGCCGGGCCAGACCGGACGCCGCAGCGACTCCGGCGCGTCGCGGCCGCAGCCCGTCGAAGCCCTGAGAGGAGCAGCGGCCGAGCGGCATCCCCACGTATTCCCTCCCCTCTGGACGAAGAAGCGGGAGGGGAAGAGCAGAAAGAAAGGGGGCGAACGGCAGGCGAGGGGAGCGCCGAGGGAGAGCGAAGAGCACGGCCGGCCACGGGCTCGGCCCGGCCGGCATTGTCTGCGCGGCCCGCGCCCCCTCCCCCGCCCCGCACGGCCCCGTCACACACCCTCCGCCAGGGCCGGCCGGCCGCGCCTTTGTCCACATCCACCCCCCAACAAGACTAGCAGCCCTCCGGGACCTGCTCCCCGGGAGGAGGGCACCCGCCCCGCCGACCCCGCCGCGGGGCGCGTCCTGCTGATTCATTTCCCACTCGCACCGGCCCGTCCGGGGAGACAGGGGGCGGGGAGGGGCGGGAGGAAATGGGCGCTCCGCGCTCCGGAGGGCCGTCCGGTCCCGTGAGGGCGCCGGCAGGGTGCGGGCGCATGCCGCTCAGAGGGGCTGCTCCGAGGGGAGCGGGCAGGCGCCCCGCCCCCGAGGCACTGACGGCTGGACAGACGGCCCCGCGGCTGCCCGTGACTCACCGACTTGCAGGACGTTGTCGACGCAGCCACTCTCCAACAGCGCGATGCCCCGGCGGAAGGGCAGCCGGGTCTCGTCGCCGCCGTCCGCCGTCCCGGCCGCCCCCACCGACGGAGCCCCGGCTCCGGCTCCGGCGGCGGCAGCTGAGGTGGCCCCGGGAGAAGACGACGAGCTGCCGCTGCCCGTGCCGCCCGCGCCGCCGCCCGCGCCGGCGGGGCCGCCGCCGTCGTCGCCGGGGCCGCCCGCGGCGCCGCTGCCGGTGTTGAAGGACGAGTACATGCAGATCTCCCGCTCGCTGCGGGGAAAGGACCAGTAGACGATGCGGCGCTGCACCGGCTCCGGGATGCGCTCAAAGCGCTCCTCCACGCGCTGGAACGGCCACTTCTCCGCCACCTTGCGCGCCGCGATGTCCAGCAGCGACTCGGGGTTCTGGGTCTTGCCCGGCGGCAGCAACCCCAGCGCCGCGCCGCCCCCGCACGCCGCCGCCGCCGCGCCGCCCGCCCGCGGGCCGGGCCGACAGGCAGAGCTGTAGCCGCCACCCGCTCCGCCGCCGCCGCTGCTGCCCCCGCCGCCGCCGCCGCCGCCGCCCGGCCGGCAGCACAGCCGTTTTGCGGGAGGAGGCTGCTGTCCGCGCTCCGCCATGACCGCGTCGCTTCTAACCCGACAGCGGAAGTGCCGGGACCCTATAAACGGCACAAGGAAGCGCGACACGCACACGCCGCCGCGACGCCACGCTGCCATCTAGGGCCCGCCGCTCCTTGTATGGGCCCGAGAGGTTGGGCCTCCGCCGTGACGTCAAGGCTGAGGCGGAGCACCGATAGGGGGACCTGGGGCCAGGGGCTGGGCTATGCAAATCGCTGGGCTCAAACATAAATGGAGCGCTCGGCGGGCGCGGGGGTGGCGGGGGTAGCGGGGGTGGCGGGGGCGGGGGCGGGGGCGGCGGGGGTGGGTTTTCACCGGCCCGAAGAATGTTCGGCTGCGGCGGCGCGGGGGGCGGGGCTCAGGTGGGACTCCCGCGGGAGGGGGCGGGCCTCCGGACCTGGCCCAAGGAGGGTGGGTCTCTGCGCCCCCTTGCTACTCAACTTCCCTTTCCAATTCCCTACCTTCTTTTGATGTCTGGCTAGTGAAGACGCGCCTCGTGGGTCACAGCGGGGAGAAGACGGGAAATGGGGGGTGAGCCTGGGCAGAGGTCCTGCTAAGTGGGGGGCGGGGCCCGCGAGCCCAGGCCCCACCCTCCGTCAAAGCCTGCCCGCCGGGGGGAAAAAGCCTTTGGGCGGAGGAGGTGCTTTCAAAACAAAGAAATGCGGCGTGGAGCCCAGGAGATGGGGGTGGAAAGGAAGGCGGAGGAGGTGCGGCTGTAGCCGCCGGGCTGCCGGCTTCCCCTCCAGCTAGCCCGGGGGAACTCCCCCCTCAACCCCCAGCCAGGGCTGCGGCGGGAAGAGGGAGGAGGCTGCGCTCGGCGGCTGTTTTCCACTTCACTTTTGCAGACCCGGGTGGGGAAGGAGAGCGCCCGCTCCGCTGCCCCGTGTGGCAGCAGCGCACGCGGCTCCGAGCCCAATGTCTGCTCTGCCCTGGTGGCTGGGCAGGGGGCCGAGCCAGCCACGGTGTCCGAAAACGCGCAAGGGCTCTCAGAACCTACCCGGCAACTGGGCGACGGGCGTTCCGAGCGGGCACCGTGGCAGCCCCGCCCTTGCGCTCCCCTCATCCCGGCGCGGAGCTGGGGAACTTGAACCGGCTCTCGTCACCCCCGCGGCCTCGCCGATAAGACACCGCTTCAGTCCCGGGGTGCTCGCACTCGGGATGGAAGGTACACCCAAGCAGTGGATTTAGCAAACACCTTCGTGAGTACAACCCCACGGGAGCGCGCACACACACCCCTCGAGCGCGCGCGCACCACCCAGCCGGCTGCAGACACAGATCCTGGGACGCTTGGCGGCGGAGGGCTGCTGCGAGCGCGCTCAGTGCGCACTCAGACCTGCGCCCCGGCTCGGCACCGGGTGCCCGGCTGCGGCGAGCCAAAGCGCTCCGGGCGCACGCCGCGCTCTCAGCAGTCCTGGCGGCGCCGGAACGCCCCATCCTCCCCGGAATAGGTACTTCGGGAAGCAAGCAATCGAGAGCGATTGAAGAGTGCAGCTTGCAGCTTGCTGCTGCGCGGGCGCCGAGGAAGGAGAAGAAGCGCGTACCTGGCTGAACCAGGAACCCTGCGGACATTGTTCGCACTCCGCAGAGCTCGGTCAAATCTGGATTCAAGCCACAGACTTGACTTAGCACGTTAGAGACATCTTTACTCTTTGCCCACCCCACCCCCCCTTTTGTTTTTACTGTATTGAAAACCGTATTACTGATGCTATCGCTGTTGTAGAAGATGAACTGCATCCCATTTGGCACTTTCGCATCTCTTAAGGTTATTGATTGGCACCTCGTTGCCTACATTTAAAGGAATAGAGCGCTTCCGAGTTTTAAAGAAAATCGCCCACTCAGGGCCGAGGCCTGCGAGACCTTGAGCTCCAGCTCTTGGCCTCCGGCTGCAGGTCCCAGGGGAACGGGACACTGGCAGACTTTCCATAGCTGCCTTACTAGTTAGGAAAATTTTGGTGACATTATGTTTTTGTATATCCCTCTGGTATTTTTCTGGGCACCTCCTCAATGCTTAGGAAAAGGCCTGGGCAGAAAACTGAAAGACTATGGCAAATGGCAGAGGGAAGGCTCCTTCTTCTAGTTGTTTCATTTCTGGACCTCTTAAAAATAAAATTAATTTTTAAATTAAAAAAATGGTGATTGGAGTACAAAATAAGTCGAAAAGTAAAATGCAGTTTGGGCTCTGTAGGTTTGTATACTTATCATATAGATTACCAAGCATTGTCACATACATATATACATAGGATCACTGAACTGGAAATTTAAAGATGACAAAACTGGTGCCCCCAGACAAGATGACTCATTCAGAGTCATAGGAGATGTTAGTGGATGAAAGTAATTAATACTGATCAGGAAAATAGACACTTTTGGAAGTGCCTAATGTTTAAGAGGTCTTGATTTTGTAATGAACCAGAGACCAGATTTAAGTAAGATACTGTCCTACATTGGAGGGATTTAGTTTCACTCTAATTTGAAGACAAATCCAGAGCCACCTGCTCAGTCTGACCCACTTTTTCCTCTCGGCAGTTTCTTACACTGAGACCACTCTCTCCCTCTTGAACTGTACTCTTCCTGGTTTCCCTGACACTTCTATCCCTCCAGCTTCTCCAACTCTTCTTTCTCTGCCTTGTTTTGAGGTTTCTCTTCCTCCAAACTGTTTAATGTTCACCCTGTGCTACAACCTATCAGGATCTCTTCTCAATTTTTGGTGACCCACTCCTTGCAGGGTTTCCCCCATTTTCAACTCGAAACCATGGTCTCTGCTTCAGCTCACTTATTTCTTCCTAATGGCCAGCTTCCTTTTCTGTTGCCAGAAGGGTTCTCATGGCCACCTCAAACCCAAACTACCACCAGGTTCCCTTCCTTCCCTTAGATTGTTATCACTCTTGCCACCTGTTCATAGGCAACTCCCATATCAATTTATTGTCTATCCCAGTCCTTCTCACTGCTTTATTCCTCCTCCTCACTCTCAGAGCCTCCTCACTAATATGTCTATATAACCTTTCTACTTCCATATTCTCCTCCACCCAGCTGCTTTGCTTCCTAAAGTGTGATGGTGTCACCCTTTAAATGGCTCCCTGCTGCCTACTGGAAAAACTCCTAACTTAAATATGATCTTAATCAAACCCAACTTTCCAGCCTCATCTCCCACTAAAATCCAACAGAACTTCCAGTTCCCCATCAGGAATTTTGTTAGTCCCAACAAGACTCCTCCCACTACCCCAGAAGTCATTCCCACTTTCCCATTCTGCACATTTGTTCAAGATATTCCCACTGCCTGTAAAGTCTCTTCCCTTGCAACTTGTCAAATTCCTACCCTTCCTTCAAGGACTTACTCAGATGCCACTTCCCCTGAGAAAACCCACCTGGATGTGTGATGTCTCTCTTCTCAGGCCCCTCTAACACTTTGGATCTTTCTTGTGACATTTATACCATTCAGCCTAGCATCACAGTTTTGTTTACACTTGCCTGAGCCATTCTCTCTCTCCCCTTGTTAGATATTCTCTGAAGGTTGGGATTATGCCTCAGTCATCTTTGGAGTCCCAACTACTCCCCACTGCACTGTAAGGCTTCAGTCTCCCCAAAAGTCAGCTACACCCATGAGCCACGGTAGAAACAGTATGTCATCATTGGCTGATACTTGAGCCATCTCTCTTTTGGGGTATTTACAGTGTGTGTGTTTTTTTTCTGCTGTTCATAGAAGTCATTACTAAATTACTTATAATTGCTCTTTTCATACCCCAGGGACCAAATCAGAGCTAAAGGCCTCTGGTTATGCTCCCATGTTTACCATTGGGCAATGGTAAGAAATCAGAGTACAGAAAATCTTCAGCTTCCCAAATGCAGTGACTCATACGATCATACCACACCACATTAGCCAGTGTGGTCAAGAGCTAAGCTCTCAGGCTCACTTCATAAACAAGACTTCCAGGACTCCATAAACGATGGTGCACAGGAAGAGAGATACTTCTCCCCCAGCACCTGGCCCGTTGCAGTTGGATGGATGGATGGATGGATGGATGGATGGATGGATGGATGGTAAAGAAATTTAGTTGAAAGTCCTATTCAGAGAACTATTATGACTCCTCTACTTGCCTTTAATTTAAAAGTAAAAAAAATATGAATTAAAGTCAATAGATATTATCAAATTCCTGGAGCAGCAGTTTTTCAAAGAGAAATCCTTAGAGTCTCCCAGGTCATAATGCACACAATTTTGGAATTGAGAAACAGAAATTGACACTCACTCCCCACATGAATCTCCTTTACAATTAAGTTTGAAAAGTACACTTTGGTGGCAAGAACTTCACAGAGTCTCAGCTCTTAGGAGGATGCCTATAGACATAAAAGAAAAAATTGCTGTCCAGTCAGTGTGGCTCAGTGGTTGAGCATCAACCTATGTATGAACCAGGATGTCACGGTTCCATTCTTAGGGCACATGCCCAGGTTGTGGGCTTTATCATCAGTTTGGGGCATGCAGGAGACAGCTGATCAATGATACTCTCTCATCACTGATGTTTCTATCTTTCTCTCTCCGTCTTTGAAATAAATAAGTGATGTTGCCTCACCATTATTGCTAGTCATCTCAGCTAATTAAGAGAAATAATTTGCCATTAGTAAGAAGATTCCAATACACAATTGAATTAGGTCTAAGGAACCTCAATTCATTTGAAGATGGAATCAAAGTTATGCCTGTAACCATGTTCTTTCTCATACTGGGACATACTTTTACTATTATAACCAAAGCCAATTATGTGCCCTGGACTATAATTAATTGTTTAGAAAGGAAAAAAAAGACTAAAACAGCAGTTAGCCTATTAAGGAGGCATTATTCTCCTCTTCAAATGACAGGGAATTCTATTCTATGTGGCTAAAACAAGTGAAATTAAAGTGTCCAATAACAACAAAAAGTGCCATGAAAATCTTTGTGGTCAATCA
Source organism: Murina feae (assembly GCA_004026665.1). NCBI lineage: Eukaryota > Metazoa > Chordata > Mammalia > Chiroptera > Vespertilionidae > Murina > Murina feae. The sequence continues at coordinate 6,561 of PVJC01019679.1, read as the reverse complement.
TTTCCTTCAAATAGATTCTTGGACAAAATAAGAGGTGCACAGGGAATGATCATAGAATTGACTGAGTTAAAATAGGTGCTCCATCTTGAATAGGGAAAAATTTTTTATTCATTTCAACTTTGCTAAATTCTTGAAAGTCAAACCACTAATATTTTACTATTAGTATTTTTTAGAGTAGGTGCAGACAGTGCCAGATCCTTTATAAACAACTAGAGGCCTGGTGCACAAAAATTTGTGCATTGGTGGGGGGGGGTCCTTCAGCCCAGCCTGTGCCCTCTCGCAGTCTGAGACCCCTCAGGGGATATCCACCTTCTGGCTTAGACCCGCCCTGGGCCTAAGCTGGCAGTCAGACATCCCACTGGAACCTGGGAGCCCTTGGGGGATGTCCACTTGCCAGTGGGGAGCAGGCCTAAGCTGCAGTCAGATATCTTTAGCACTGCTGAGGAGGCAGGAGAGGCTCCCACCACCACCACTGTGCTGGCAGTTGGCAGCCTGGCTTGTAGCTGAGCAAAACTGCCCCTGTGAGCTCACTGACTACCAGGGGCAGCTCCTGCATTGAGCATCTGCCCCTGGTGGTCAGTGTGTGTCATAGTGACCAGTCATTCCCAGTGGTTCTGCTGTTAGGGTCAATTTGCATATTACCCTTTTATTATATAGGATAACTCATTTGGTGTCCCAGTAACACCCACAAGAAACAAAGTGAGAGAGAAATTTGCCAAGGGTTTTTCAGCTCTAATCTGGCCAGCCAGGAATTCAAGTTTAGTCTAATAATAAAGGCAGAATTTTCTCTATTATCCATTATTTCTAAAACTTGCCAGATCAGAAAAATTGCCCCAAGTACTTATTAAAATGTATAGATTATTTTGTCTCTCCTCTGCAGAAGGCTTCAGAACAGGCAAAACTAGGAAACATCACAGTTTGAGGCCACATTATCACTAACCCACTGTTTTATTGTTTAAGATATACCCTTCTAGAATTTGCTGTAATTATAATATGTGTATTCAGCTATTGATCAACCAACCCATCCTTTCCATCTTACTTCTAAGAACAAGGTATTCTGTTAAGATGAAAGCCTTTAAAGTTACCATCTAAAATTTTGAAAAGTAAATCATTGTATTTCAACATATACAAAGAAAATCAGGTTGGCAATATGCTTCCAAATAAGGTTGCTTCAAATTCTGTAATTTGGAGAAGTAAAAGGTGATGCTTTTGTTAAGTATTAGGTAAGTTAAAAATATATATTTCCATTTTATTTACACGTGATAACTGGGAGGAAAAACCTCCCACTTTTTTTTTTTTTTTGCATTTTTTATTATTACTTAAAATATTACAAAGAGTAGTACATATGTCTCTTTTTCCCCCCCTTGACCTTCCCCCATCCTCTCCTTCCCCCCAGTGTCTTGTGTCCATTGGTTATGCTTATATGGATGCACAAAAGTCCTTTGGTTGATCTCTAAAACTCCCACTTTTAAACAGGTAGCACTGTGGAAGAATCATTATTTAGAAAATTAATAATTTTCTCAAAAATAGCACCACTCTTTTGCAGATTATCTCTGATAGGTGAGAAGGCACATGAAAAACACAATACATTAAATATTAGAGTATAAACATATTCTCTAGGGAGACAAAAGATGCTCTGACATGTATGCAGGACACATTTGCAGAAAATGTCATCCCCCAAATCATGTCATAAAAATATAGCACAAGAATTTTTAAAATGGATCAAATAATATTTTGCTTATTCTCATCCCCATCAGGAAAAAGTAAAGATTTACAAGTTAGACAACCACATAACTTTAGGGGGCACCTTATCCTACATGAGCTTTACTTGCATTTAAGAGACAAGCATAAAAATTAAAGTTAAAAATGAGAGCACTAGCCAGTTATACTCAGTGGTTAGAGCGTCAGCCTGTGGACTAAAGGGTTTCGTGTTCTATTCCAGTCAAGGGCATGTACCTTAATTGCAGGCTTGATCCCAGCCCAGGTCAGGAAGTGCACAGGAGGCAACCAATTGAGGTGTCTCTCTCTCATATTGATGTCCCCTTACCTTCTCTCTCTCCCTCCCTTCCACTCTCTCTAAAAATCAATGGGAAAATATCCTCAAGTGAGGATTAACAAAATAACAACAACAAAAAATGTGAAAGTCAAACTCTAGTAGGTATTTATTAAGGGCATTTTATCACCTACCATATTTTTAAATATTTAAAAACTTATTCCTGATCAAGTATAGCATTATGGCAATTCAAAAAAAGAAGAAGAAGAAGAATAGCATTATAGCAATTCAGATATGAAAATGTCACTTCCAATGACTTCATTCAAACCCAGAATTAGATAACTTGTGAAAATGAAGCAGTCTCAGCAAAATCTGATGTGTCAGGTATTTTTTCAACCTGAAAATCTATATTAACACCTCCACAGAACCATCCTACAATAAAACTATGGTTATGCAAAAACTCTGTAAGAACCATTCTGAATAGATAATTTTCTCAAAAAACTGATCTACTTTTTAACTACCAAACCCCTTTTAAAAAGCTCAACCTTGTAGGCTAAAAGTCTTTCTAAAGCATGACAACTTAAGTTGACTTTTTCTCCTTATAGACAAAACAATGCCCTGAAGATGTGCTAGGCATGTAAGATGCCTTAACTAAAAGTCTATACCTAAAAGTCCCAGATTGTTTTCATTCTTTTCTTTCTTCCTTTACTTTTTATTAGGGGCCCGGTGCACAAATTTTTGTGCACTCGGGGGGGAGGGGTCCCTCAGCCCTGCCTGTGCCCTCTCACAGTCTGGGGTCCCTCGGGGGATGTCCACCTGCTGGCATGCCTGGCCAGCCTGGGTGAGGGTCTGATGGCTGTTTGCAGGATGGCCAAGCCCCCCCAGTGGGAACCCTCACCCCATTGGGCTGTGGCCAGCCTAGGTGAGGGGCTGAGGGCCGTTTGCAGGCTGCCCATATCCCCTTCAGGGTTCGGGTCCCTACTGGGGTGCCTGGGCAGCCTGGGTGAGGGGCTGAGGGCTGTTTTCAGGCTGCCCACAGCTCCCATTGACCCAATGTCCCAGTGAGGCTGGCTGGAATCAGGTTTCTGGGGTTTATTTATCTTCTATAATTGAAACTTTGTTACCTTGAGCGGAGGCCTAGGCAGGTTATGAAACCTCCTGTTTGCTTCAGCTCCGTGGCTTCTATAATTGAAACATTGTTGCCTTGAGCAGAGGCCCAGCCGGCCTAGGCAGGCAGTTGCAACAGAAGCCTCCTGTTTGCTCTAGATCTGTGGCTGCTGGCCTCCATCTTGGCTGGGTTAATTTGCATACATCCACTCTGATTGGCTGGGGGTGTGGTCTGAATGGTGGGCATGACTTAGATGTCTTGGAGTGGTGGTCAATTTGCATATTATTCTTTTATTAGATTAGATGTAGTTTTTTTTTTAATGTCTTTTTATTTTTGTATTTTGGTCTCTTCTACAGTTGTGCCTGTCCCTGTTCCTTTTAATTATTATCATATACCACCCACCTCTTCTCCCTTTCTGAATTATTCCTCCCCATCTGCTATGGCCTTGGAACCCAGAAAACACACTTGTTAAAAATGTGTGTAAGATAAAAAAATCAACTAAGTTTCTAATGAGGACCTCCTATTTGGTTAAAAAAAATAGTCTGAATATATTTTTGTTGATTTCAAAGAGGAAGAGAGAGGGAGAGAGAAATAGAAACATCAATGATGAGAGAAAATCATTGATTGGCTGCCTCCTGCATGCCCCACCCTGGGTGGGAATCAAAAGGCAACCTCCTGGTTCATAGGTAGATGCTCAACCACTGAGCCACGCCAGAGGGACCCATCTGTTTAAAATTTGCATAGTCTTTGTCACATTTATTTTGATTTCTTGCAGACTTTCTGCATCCCAGATAAAGCGGGGATTATTAGACAGTCAAACTCTGACAATCAAATTCATGACAATGACTCTGAGTTGCCTACTGAATCATCATACATGAAATAATATATTTTGAATATGATTTAGATTTAGAGTATTTCATGCTTATAATCCTTTGAAATTTGATGATTCCCATCTGGAATTTATGGCAATATTCTGAGGGATTTCAGACAAACCAGAAACTGCCATTTCCAGGTCACACACAAGAAGGGACTGTTATGCATTCCTATTATAGCTTCAGTTCACTCTTTTTTTTTCTTTTATTAAATTAACTCTATCCTTTTTTTAAAATATATTTTATCGATTATTACAGAGAGGAAGGGAGAGAGATAGAGAGTTAGAAACATCGATCAGCTGCCTCTTGCATACCCCCTACAGGGGATGTGCTCACAACCAAGGTACATGCCCTTGACCGGAATCAAACCTGGGACCCTTCAGTCCACAGGCCGACTCTCTATTCACTGAACCAAACCGGTCAGGGCTTTAGTTCACTCTTGAGTGAGGAGGAATAGAGACCAAAATCCTTAATAAACCGACCCTGTAAGATTCTCTGAGGTTAGGCCAATGGAGGATGCTTAGGCCTGCTTTCAGTTCCTTGAACACTTGAACACTTCTTCCAGAGGGCCTTTGTCCAAGAGTTCCCACTGCCTGGAATGCTCCCCCTCCCTGAGCCCTGCAATCACTGCCTAGTTCTCCTTAGGCAGGACTGGCTGCTCTGACCAGTCAGTTCTGCCTATTCCACACGCTAGTAGTTACATGTACATCTCCTAGGAGCCCTTTTCAGAGTTGTAATTTTTCATTTAGTTGAATGTAGAACAGATTACCTAGATTAGAAAATAGTAGGTGCTCAATAAATATTAGTTCACTTCATGGAAGGGAGGGAGCAAGGGCACTTGAGCTATTGTAGTTAACATCAAGGCTTGCCAGGAGAGCAATTTCTAACATCTTACCTTCATTTGATTGCTTCCAAGGCCAGTGGGTCTCTCCTTTCCTTTCAAGAAAAGAATAAAATTGACTCAATGAACATTCAGTAGTGTGGTATGAAGCTATTACTACTACACTCTGGAAATCATGGCATTATGCCAAGCAAAGAAATAAGAAGAAAATCTTCCCAAATTTAAAAAACTTTGCCACACTGTTCCACATGCTGCCTGTAACATTTGTCTTTTGCTATTCCCCTCCCCGCCTCCCCCGCCCCGGCTTTCATCTCAAGTGTCTCTCAAGTTTTGGCAATTTTGAGTCCCGTTACTATGGAAATAGGAAGTGATGATATCTTAGAGATTAAGAGGGGGAAATATCCACTATATTGGGATCTAGAGTTTTCCTCCATTGATAGTATCTGTGAAATCTGTGTCATCAGTAAATATTTAGTTTTTGTGCCTACAATGTGTCAGGCATTGTTCTATGCCAGGAATGCCTCCACCTCCAAATTACTACATTAAAGATAAACATACCCCCTCCTAGGTGTGGGTTCTCAGTCTTATCTTAAGTCAAGTTCAAATTGTGAAGCATAAACTAGGCACTTTCATAATACTTCAGATATTTTATACAGCCAGAAATGTGGATTTCAAAGAACCCTACTCTATATACTGTCAATTTTATTTTTTCTTTATCTATTTCAAAGATAGATAAAAGAAAAAAACTCTTAACTTCCAGAGCAAGAAACGTTTGATCTTACTTTTTGTTGTTGTTGTTCCATAGTCTTAACAGTTGATTGTTGTTCACAACACAGAAAACTTGACCAGTAATAACTAATACTTTGAAAAAACTGGAAAAGGAAAAAACAAAACAAAAACAGTTTACTTGTCTCCTTAATGAGCAAATGTCCACAATTTCTGAACCTCAATTTTAGAACCTATGTGCCTGTGTATGGTTATATAAGACTTGATTTTTAACACATTATATAATATCCTGAATTGTAATTTTCCACATCTCATGTCACCAGAAAGTTTCCAAGTTCCCTGAAGGACAGATATGGAAGAGTCGAACACCAGCTGCTAGTTTGTTTCTGCATGGAAGTCCAGCCTGCTGCCTCTTCATCTCCATGTAAGGCATCAGAGATACTGATGTACTGTTCCCACTGCACTTCCCCACCTCACCTCGACTACTTCTTCTTGCCTGTGATTCTGGCATTAGGAATATTCAGAGGAGGCGTCTACTTGCTTCAAAAGTGTGTTTGAGCAAGGTCAAGTCTCTAGACTAAAGATATTTCTCTCAATTTATAATTCAACCACAAGAGATTCTGTTCTTTTGGACTTGATGAGTCCCCTTTGAAAAAATATCGATATCCCCTGAAGGGCTAAAACATGAAGTCATTATCGAGGAGACAGCAAGATGGCGGCATAAGGTAAACACCGTAAATGTAGCCGTGAAAAACTATTTCAGAAAAACCACGAAAAGAACACACGGACACCACTCGCTCCCACAGGAAGGCTGGCTGTGTGAAAATCCTACAACTAGAAAAGAGTCTGAGACTCAGAGGAGCGGTGGAAGCAAAGTACAGAGGTACGGAGGCACACGCACGGGGCTCGGGGAAAGGGCTGGTGCCGGAGGTCGCGGTTCTTTTCCAAAATGGAGAGAGCCACAAGTTCCCAGCGGCTCTGAACTCCAGTTCCAGGCGAGTTTCTGAGGACCCAGACACCC
>PVJC01019678.1:0-29974 GCA_004026665.1 Murina feae | reverse complement strand
AAAGCTATCGTTCAGAATTGAGGGTCGGATAAAGACCTTCACAGACAAGAAAAAGCTAAAAGAGTTCATCACCACCCAACCAGTATTATATGAAATGCTGAAAGGTATCCTTTGAGAATAGAATGGAATCAGAGGCAGAGAAAGGGAGTGGACTGACAATTTTTGGGGGTTAAGGGTGTTGGGGATGCGTGAAGAGACTTGACAATAATTGTACACCTATGGATGAGGACAATGGGGGGGGGCAAGGTCAGAGGTTGGGGTGGGAATTGGGAGGAGGGGAGCTATGGGGGAAAAAAGAGGAACAACTGTAATAATCTGAACAATAAAAATAAATTAAAAAAAAAAAAAAAAAAAAGAAATTTGGTGATAGGCAAAATTCACATTGAACAGTCATTCCACCACAACTATGTTCAAGAATTGCATCCTCACGTACTCCATTTTCACTGAGAAGGCAGTTCCTACCACTATTGGTAGTACTTGTTGATGACTGTTCTCTAGACATACTCTGTCATCGCCACTGCCTTCTTTAAACTTCAAAGCACGCTGGTCTTTAGACATTTTCTGTTGATACCACCAGTGTTTTTTGGCATAAGAGTGACATTTTTCCAATAGCTGGTGTTCAGATACATTCTATCGCAGGTGCCACCTTCTTTCAAGATCAGACGCATGATGCTCTGCAAACATTTTTTGTTGATAACATCAACATTTTTCGGCTGCAGAGCTACATTGTATCAACAGTTGTTCTTTAGACATAGTCCCACCTCTCCACTGTCACCGTCTGAGATGCAGGTGAATGAGAGTCCTGGCTATCAGGCCACTGAAAGCTGTCTGACCAAAGGCTGATTCTGGCTGATTCAGTGGAGGTGGGACTTCCTCCTCCCTCCCTGCTGTCAGTTTCACAGCTGTCATGAGGAAGCTGGGGTGACAGAGAGAGCCTTGCCCTCCAAGCTGCCCTCTCTCTTGCTCTGCACTATGTCCAGTGGTCTCCTGCTCTGCCAAGTCCTCCAAACCTCCTGCTCTCCACCAGCAAAGTCCCAGGAGCCCGCAGGCATTGGTAGGCGTGGGCGGCCTCGCCTCCCAGACTGGTGAACGTCCTGGGAGTTCGTGGCTATGGCCGCAGTCACCTCCTGGGGCTCTTGACACCCGCATATGCAAATTAACTGTCATCTTCATCAGGTTAATTTGCATAGCCACTCTGATTGGCTTGTGGGTGTGGCTTGTGGCAAGTCTTGAGTATAGGGGAGAGATGGCTAATTTGCATGTTTCTCTTTTATTATATTGGATACTCTCCACCAGTGTATAAAAATATTCAGCACACAGAGAACTTTTCCTAAGTGCAAAGCCATTATATAAACTTCTTCTAAATATCTTCCAAAGTACTTTGGTTTTAGAACACGGCACTAAAGGAAAAATAATATGGGAGGAAATGCTATTTACACTATTCTTTGAAAAATAAAAAAATGCAATGTTTTCTTCACAAATAATTTTCTCTCTCTGTCACTCAGTCTCTCAGATTCTAATTAAAATATCATAACATAAAAGGTAGATGAAGCCTTATAGTCTGATCATAGAAATAAGAAGGGAAAGATTTAATACCAATATATGCAGCAGCCTGAGGCCAGAAATTCTGTTATTGTGTCTCATTTCCTCAAGTGTTACATGGGGTTACCAAACATGTCATACTATGAAAACAAGTGAAGGCAACAATTTTTAGAGCAATGCACCTACCTTAAAATATATTTAAATTAAAATGAAGTTAAAATTAAGTCTTTGAAAAGAATCCCTTAATGAAACACAATATCTATCTAATCTAATAAAACATGCAAATTGGTGTCACTCAGCTACACTCTTATCCATGCCCACCAGCCAATCAGAGCGACTATATGCAAATTAACCCAACTAAGATGGCGGCCAACAGGCATGGAGCTGGAGCAAGCAGGAGGCTTGGTTGCCTTGGTGATGGAGGAAGCCAAGCTTCCTGGCTGCCCTGGCTGACTGTGGCCTCCACTCAAGGCAACAAAGTTTCGATTATAGAAGATAAATAAACCCCAGATACTTGCTTCTAGCCAGCTTTGCAGGGAGCTTGGGTAACTGGGGGCTGTGGCCATCCTGCAAACAGCCATCAGGCCCTCACCCAGGCTAGCCAGAACCTCATGGGGTGAGAGTTCCTGCTGGGGGGCTTGGCCAGCCTGCAATCAGCCATCAGTCCCTCACCCAGGCTGGCCAGACACCCCAGCAAGGACCCCCACCCTGAAAGAACTGTGGCCAGCCTGAAAACATCCCTCAGTCCCTCACTCAGGCTGGCCAGGCACTCCAGCAGGTATCCCTACCCTGAAGGGAGTGTGGCCAGCCTGAAAATGGCCCTCAGCCCCTCACTCAGGCTGGCCAGGCACCCCAGCGGGAACTCCCCTTGATCCAGGATGCCCTTCAGGGCAAACCAGCTGGCCCCCACCCATGTACCAGGCCTCTATCCTATATAATAAAAGGGTAATATGCAAATTGACCCTAACAGCAGAATGACTGGGAATGACTGGTCACTATGACACACACTGACTACCAGGGGGCAGATGCTCAATGTAGGAACTACCCTCTGGTGGTCAGTGTGCTCTCACAGGGGAGCTCTGCTCAGCCACAAGCCAGGCTGATGGCTGCCAGTACAGTGGTGGTGGTGGGAGCCTCTCCCACCTCCTCAGCAGCACTAAGGATGTCCAACTGCAGCTTAGGCCTACTCCCCGCTGGCAAGTGGACATCCCCTGAAGGCTCCTGGCCTGCCAGAGGGATGTCTGACTGCCAGCTTAGGCTTGATTGCCCGGGGAGCAGGCCTAAGCCAGCAGGTGAACATGCCCCGAGGTGTCCCAGATTGTGAGAGGGCACAGGCCGGGCTGAGGGACCCCCCTGAGTGCAGAATTTTTTGTGCACTGGGCCTCTAGTATATATAAAAGCTTAAGCGACTGAACAACTGAATGATTGGTCAACCAGTCGCTATGACAAGCACTGACCACCATGGGGTAGATGCTCAATGCAGGAGCTGCCCCCTGATGGTAAGTGTGCTCCCGCAGCCAACCTCCCACGTCTAGCCAACCTCCCACAGCCAGTCAACCTCCCACGGCCAGCCAACCTCCCATGATCCCCACCCCCCAAGCCAGTAGGCCTCGATTGGCCCTGATCGGGACTGGGCGAGAAGGTCCCGATCAGCCTAGATCGCCAGCCAGGCCAAGGGATCCCACCCATGCATGAATTCCTGCACCGGGCCTCTAGTTGTATATATAAGTGAGCACTGTGAGCAAGGTACTCTGCATAGTTGAACAAAAGGGGATCTTAATATTTTGGAAGTTTAGAATATAAACTATAGCCCAGACTATAAAATAGTAAGCCCAGGGAGGAAGATCTACAGGTAGAAAAAATCAAAGGGAGCTCTGGTTTGTGCCTGGACCTGTCGTATTATGATAGTAGTTTAGGGAAAGGTGGTAAAGTTCCAAGAGGTGTCATAAAAGATTGTTTGGATAAGTAGGGAAAGAGGAACTGAAGGTGAGGGACAAGAGGAAGTGGCAGACCAAGAGGGCTGCAAGCCCCACAGTGAGAGCTGGCAGGGAGCCAGGCCCCACAGTGACATTGTGATGTCGGCTTACTTTTTTTGTGAAACCAAAAGATTGTCAATAATATTATGACTTCGAGTGTCTAGCCTATGTCTCGTATTTTTTTTTAATAACAAGACCATGATTAGTGAACACCAAAGCTGGTGGTTCAGGAAGGACTGTGGGGGCTCCGGGGAAGGGAAAACCACAGTATAATTTTCAGTAAAGGGCGTAATTTTTCCCTTGATGATTCAGAAAATCAAGATGCTCTCCTTGGTCTATCCTCCTCTAAATAAGTATGTCTCAAAGGCTAGTCAATTCAAGGGCTAATTACTCCAAATCAATGTATAAATTAAAAATTCATAGGTTCATTTTAGAAATTACAACCAGGAAATTAATTTACACTTGTTAAAAGCCTTACTTCTGGCTTCCCTATCTAATGTACAATTTGCTCATCCTGAAAAATCATGGTAAAATTAAACACAAACAGTATTTTCTTAATTACAGACACAGCTTCCCTGCAATTTACATCTTAGAATCCAGCTGTATGCTGTTTTATTTCCTTCCCGCTGAAGGAAAGGAGTTGCTACCTTAAGATAATCTTGCATGTGGATATCTGATTTTAATAAAAAATCAAGGCAGTCACAAATGGGTTTATAACATTGGAGAATTTCTAAAATTACCCAGATCAGACCCATTCTATTGAGACATAATAAACTCTTGCCTATGTAAATGCTATGCAGAGTTTCTTCAAGCTGCAACTCTGTTGTGGTCCTCTTCCCTCTCCTCTGAACCAGTAATAAAAGGAATTCTCTACAATCTTGCTTGTAGTCTACATCTGGGCCCACTAGTGAAAGCATAATTCTACCACACTTTTTCAAGTTAGTCTAAATATATAGCTGACTATTCATTCAGAATAAGATTTAAAAAATAATTTTTACTTTATCGGGGAATCATTTTGTGAACTATATACATGTCTAATCACTATGCTGTATACTTGAAAGTAATATAAAATAATATTGAATGTCAACCTTATAATGAAAATTTTAAAAAAGAGAATTGCATGCATAAAATTCCAATATGAATTAAAGTTTAACTGAAATCAATAAAAAATTAAAAATAAATAAATAATAAATTTCAAAAAGACACGACAACTAAATATAGTGTGAAAGTTGGATTGTATCCTGGATCAGAAAATGGACCTTAGTGAGACATGGTGATATTTTATAAGGTCTATAGTTTAGTTGATGGTATTGTGCAGTGTTGATTTTCTATATTGGTTATTGTACTTATTGTTCTATGGATAAGATGTAAACATTGGGGGAATTGGGTTATAAGGGGATTCTTTGTGCCACTTTGCCACTTTCTATAAGTCTGAAATTATTTTAAGATAAATGGTTAATAAAATAAAAAATAATACTTAAGGGGTTTTGAATTTTAAAAAAAGAAAAATAATTTTTACTCACAGAAAAGCAAATAAAAAATAAATTAAGAACTAAAGAGTACTTTTAAGATTGCAACCATACATCTTACATGGAGATGTGCGTGTCACTGCTATTCCACCAGCAGGTTCAAGCAGAGGTCTGCATGCAGAGAATCCCAGTGAGGTTTGCATCGATCCACAAGAAGAGTTTCCAAAGATGGAAGCCAAAGCCATCATTAGGTCTGCCTTAAAGGTTCCAGACCTTGAACCTTTTCCATGCATGTCTTGATAATGTATAATGTGCCTGGCAAAGTGTTACAAGTTTAATAACTGTTGCTTGTCTTATTTAATTCTCAGAACAATGCTGCAAATAAGTATTATTATTGTTATCAGAAAATTACTAAACCCAAACCAAATAGTGTCAGAATTAGAAATTTTTAACTCAGACATGTCTGACTTTTCAAATCTGTGTCCTTTCCACTGTGATAAAATAAGCAGTAGGACCTAAATATTAATCATAGCAGAATGGGTGAGTAAATACTATTTATCCACTTAGTGAAGACAGATGGAGAGCCTGGGCAACATAAGAAATGCTTATAATAAACTGTTCAAGAGTGAAAGGCAGAATACAAAAGTGTATCTACAGTGATTATAACCCCTGAATAAGTTAATATAATTATTATTTATTGAGCACATACTTCGTGCTCAGAACTTGACATAATCCTTAAGATAAACTTGCAAAGGCGATATTATTATCCTCTTTTTGAAGTTAAGGAGATTAAAGATCAGGCAGGTTGAGTAACTTGTTAGCTATAAAGAAGGTGAACTGAGATTTAATCCAAAACCTACTTGCTCTCAAAGGACTTATAGGAAATGTTTTTGTTTTTTTTGTGTGTGTGTGTTTTTAAAAACATTTTAAAGGGAAGCTGAGTAGTAAGTATATTATGACAGTGGGCAAAGTAGAAAGCATTCTTTAGACGCAGAGATACAAATTTCATATGTATAGTGTTGCCTGACTGTGTCCCAATTTTTCTGAAATTCTACCTGTGCTATTTTCTAGGTGTGTGACTTTGTTAGTGAACCTCTTTCAATTTCTATAGCCTCCTCTGCAAAAACTGGGGCCATTTTTTATTCAGAATAATGACAAAATGTGGTGAGCCCACTGCCTCCCCTTCAGTAAGGCCCATATATTCGATACATTCCACATCATTCAGTGATTCACTCAGCCAAAACATATGCAGGCTAAAGAATCTGAGCACGGCCATTTCTGCCTTCATCTGGTCAAACTCCCTCAGTTTATAGATTACTAAACTGGTGACTAGTTTGAGGCAGAGCTAGGACTAGAGCTTAGTTCTCCTAACTCCCCGTTCAGTGTTCTTTCCAGCTCATGAGGCAAGGTTGGGAGATGGAAGCACAGGAAAACAAATGAATGCATATTAATATGAACTCCTCATACAACCCTAGCAAACAACCTCAAGTTCTCTGAGGGGCAGTGGCTTTCAAACTGCTCATCAGGCCCCAAGAGAGCAAGGGAGTAGGAGACAGAAGATAAAAGGGCGCTTGCTTGAGGGTAGGTCACGTACAGCATCTTTACCCTTCTTGTCGTTTTTTACATATTAGGCTACAGACTCAGATTTTACGAAAGTTTTGAATGAAAGTTTTCACAGCCTAAACAAAAGTTCGAAGCTCACAGGAAATTTTAAGGAGCTCAGGACCTGGATCCGTTAGGGTCCTTTGGTGGTATATATGGGAATAGAAGCCCAGGAAGGCCCCAGAGTAAAACAGGGATAGAGATGCCAATTGCATGAGCCTGTAGTTATCCTTCTCTTCTGCATCTGAGAGTGAAAAAGGTGTACTTGTACTTGTCAGGAATGTGGCTAACTAGAAAATACATTTCTAAATCTGTGCTCTGATTGTCATTTCCAAGCCTTCTTAAAATAAGTCCTTTGACCGTTCTTAGAGACAATAAAAATTTATCATGAAATCTAAATCATTAGGATAATTCTGATCAATTGAGATTTGGCAGTTAAAAAACAACAACAACCAAGAATCATGTCCTACTTACTCAGTCCTACTTCATTCCAATATTCATGATAATTTGTATGTCAGATTGTGAGGACAGGGATATTTAATTGGCCTCTCTTCCTACCCAACATGTAGATCAGAGGCTCACACATAGCAGGCACTTAGTAAATGTTACCTGAATGAACAACTTTTAACATATTTAACATTATAGATTTGATGCAATATTTATGTCTTCTCTCTTTTTCACACCTATACCAACACTGAGTATTCTCTTACTTAAAAACAACTTCAAAAACAATAGGAAAAAATAGTACCTTGGTTTTTCATCCATTTATAGCAGACAGCCACTCCCATACATGATTAGTATATGTGTAAATTGCTACAATCTCTATGGGAAAAAATGTCAATATCTACAAATTTAAAAATACACATACCCCTTACCTAGCTAATTCTACTGATATATTACCACATAGGCCAAATAACCTATGTATAAGGATTTTATTGCAGTGTTATTTCACAAAGGCAAATGATGGTAAGTAATTGAAATATTTTTAATAGGGGACTAGTAAATGCACTATGGTATCTCTACATAATGAAATGTCATGCATCTGTTGAAAAGAATAAGGCCCCAACTTTTCCATATGTTTGAAAATTTTGTTTAAAAAAATGTTAGGGGGATAAAGTACAAGACAGCTATATATGTGTTGATATGAAAAAATTTATAAGAATAACTTACAGGGGGAAAAGTATATAATATTGTGCAGAGTATTATATATGTATATATTTTATATATAAACACACATATATATTATATACATGTGCAGTGTCTATGTATACACATTCCCATGTTCACAGACAACCATTAAAGTGGTCCATAAAAAACTGGTAATGGTAGTTGCCTTTGGGGAGGAGAATAGAGTGGCTGGAGTTGAGCATAGGAGGAGAGAATTATACTTTTTATTGCATAATTGTACATAATTTTGTATTCTAGAATTTTGTATCATGTGCATATACTTGTTCCATAATAACTAACCAACTAAATAAGTAAATAAATAAATAACATTTACATTTTATTTTAGTTAAATATTTTGACAACTAGAGGTTGATCAGCTTTTTATTTAAATATTGGCCATTTCTATTTCTTATCTTGTGGATTGTCTTTTCATGTTCTTGCATAAAATATACATTTCTAAAACTATTGAAATCAAGGAGCATTTTTGGAAAACCTACAATATTTCAAAAACAGAGCTGCATGTGTGACTGTGCTACCAGTGGCCATGCTTTCATTTAAGAAAATGCTGTTATGGCTTATACCACTGTTGCCTAAGCAATCAGTGATTTCTCTTGGCATCAAATGCAGCAAGGGAAATCTATTGAGGCACAAAACATGAGTTCAATGTTAATGAATCAATGAAGTATATTAAATAAGGTTTCTTTACACACAAACACACATAACACAGGGTTACAGATTGATTAATCAACAAGGCTCACAGGTACCCACCTCCATGTTTCCTTTTGGACTCATGGTTCAGTGTCTACTAATTCAGGGTTTGGAGTGACTTTGTGGAAATAATGAGAATTGTTTGTGTAACAGCAAGAAGAAAAGAAGAGAAGATCAGAATAATTAAATTTTGGAAGTTGTAAGGCAGATGGATGAGTGGATTTTGTTCACCAGAGAAAAGTAGAGTGAAGCAGGTCCTTGGTTAGGCTCAGAAACATGAGAACAGAAAGTGCAGGCATAGTTCAAAACAAGAGGATACGTGAAGGTGTGTGTAAGAAGCTGTTAGATCCATATTTTGCATCCCCAACCCAGCAGTCAAGTCTTTTCAACCCAGGCAGAAAACTAGAGGTTGATTCTCCACAAGGTTGATCCCAAACTGATTCTGAATTCCAGGTCACCACTCAGAGGATACGGGTACTATTCTGAAATTGGAGAGTTAAGTCAAAGTCCACTTCCTGAATGACAAGACTATTGGCCCCTTCCTCCCACTCAGCTCTGAGAACTCTTACTAAAGCTGGAACACAGGGATGACTCTCTGGGGATACTGCCTGGGCCAAAAAACCACACTGTATATATTGAGACAGGAGGGAGGTTTCACCCAACAAAACTGCCTAGTTCTCTCAGATCGGTGAAGCCCACTGACCAAAAGTCCCCCCTGCTAAATGTGCGGACACACACACACACACACACACACACACACACACCTAATCACCTTTGTTGTGCCTTACTCTGAAATATGAGGAGACACCCAAAAACAACTAGATATTTGAACAAAACATCTAACATTAGACAGACAAAAATAAACAACCCTCAGATGTAATTTAAAAATTTTCCTGGAACTGAAAGATACCTGCTTCCAAAGGATTGGAAATCATAATAGCAATTCGGGGTGCTAGGAGACACTGGACCAATCTCTTCAAAATTCCAAGAGAAAATAATTTCCAAATTCAAACTCTACACCCAAATGATCAAATAAAAGGGCAGAATTAAGATTTCTCAAAACATCTAGCTGTCATGCACCCTTTCTCAGGAAGCTAGAGGAGAAAGTCCACCAAAAAGAGGGTGCTCACAAGAAAGACAGAAACAGTGTGTTGGATTTGGCTGCATATAACTGATGACCAAGAAAAAGTGACACAAACATGAAATTTTAATTTCTTTTATGTAACAAGAAATCTGAATATTGATTTAATAAAAAAATTATGATTAGGAGAATGGGTAAAAGGGGAATGTGTGGGTATCTGGGGAGGGGCACTAAATTCACATATTCCTTTGTAGAAAAATCAATACATAATATCTCCATTTGAAATAAAATGGAAGAAAGAGTGACACAGTATGTTATAAATTATGGAGGTGAACGAGAAGCAGCAGCTAAGTGTTATGTGTTACACAGAGAGAATTGCATGAAAGGACGAGTGGACAGACTGTTTTTCATTATGAATCTTGAATATCTGATTTTTAAGAGCACATACAACAGCTCATATGTGGTGGTCGTGGTAGTGGACTGGTAGGTGGAGGCTAGGTCAGCAATCAGGTGTCTTGGGAGTTGGTAATGCTCTGAAGTCAGAGGCATCATTCAGTGAGTCTGTCAGCAAATCCCAGCCATTAAGCAGAAGCTCAAAGATAGGATTTCTTTCCCTAGAGGGGAGCAAATGAGAACTAGGCAGGACAGGTCCTCCAGGTATTGAGGGCTGGTAGGTTTCCAAGGCAGGGAGTCAGGCCCAGGAAACAATGCAATGAGGGAACTTGGGTATCAGAACTGGGACACCAGGTTGAAGCCTGTCTGGCAGCCAATGTGAGCAGATGCTGAGACTCACAATGCTTGGAGCTCACTCACTCTTTTCCTCCTTTTTACTTGAGCTAAGCATTAAGATCAGTCTGAGCCTGGAAGATGAGGGTAATGAGGGGAGCAAAACTGGAAACCTGGTCAGCCTGACTGACAAACACGAAGACAACACCAGCTACCAAATCAGAGAGCTGCAGGTCATTCTCTTCAATGTTTCTTATTCCCCTAATGGGTGTCATAATAGCCCAGAAAAATCTACCCCAGGACGAGTGAAATTGTGCTACATCAATACAGTGAAATAATATGCAGCTAATCAAGCAAATGTGGAACGCTTCTGATAAAGCTATTCTTCCTTGATATAGGTGACACTATTTCCTACTTCCTTTTTCTAGCTTATTCATGCTTGGAACATGGTACCAGAAAATGCAGCAACACTGGCATGAGCTGACCATGTTGCAACACTGAGGCAACAAGCATCCTATGAATGGCAGAACACACAGATGGAAAAAAGGAACTTTTATTGTTGGTACTATTATGGATGTCCCTATTTCCCCCTCCTTCGCCCACCTCCACTCAGCCCCAAGTTCCCCTTCCCTCTGGTCATCACCACATTGTTGTCTGTGTCTATGGCCAATGCATATGTGTTTTGGTTTAATCCCTTCACCTTATTTCATCCAGTACCCCCCCCATCCTCCCCTCTGACAGCTGTCAGTCTGTTCCATGTATCCATGCCTCTGTTCCTATTTTGTTCATCAGTTTATTTTATTCATTATATTCCACATATAAGTGAGATCATATGGTATTTATCTTTTCTGCCTGGCTTATTTCATTGAGCATGATAATCTCCAGAATTCTTGATGCCTGAAATAAAATAACTAAACACATACCTAACCAATGTGCCTTCCCTATGTGATGGGATGAGTTTTATCGTAAGTCACAACTTCTAGGCTTTTAAAATATATTTCAGAAACTTAAAAGTCATTCCTCTATAATCCACTGGGAGTGGAAAACGAGGTCATTATTTCCCCCAGACTCCTGTTTGAAGTAATTACCTCTCCACAAACAAAATCAACAAAACTCATCCTCAGATAAAATTGCCTTTGAGACTCTGGAGAACTCAGTGTGTACTTACTTAATCACATATTGCCTCGTCACATCCTAATTGGCATTGCTTCTACCCCTATTGTGCAGATGGGAAAACTGAGGAACACACCTTCCCCAGGTCCAAACAATTCATTAGGACAATGGATTACAAAACATATTTTTTTATTGTCCTAAAAAAGTTTGCTAAAAATAATTTGAATATATCCCATAAAGAATATTTGCAACCAGATTAAACATTTTTAGCCAATTTAAATGAATTGCTTACTTGGAAAAAGCTACAATAAGAGGTTTGTGCCATTTCACTAAAATGCAATTAAAGCAATTAAAAACATTTCCCACCAAATGCTTATGTGGGCCACTGCTGCTATAAGCTGCTGCTTTCAGGAGTTGATTGGAGAGTTCCCACTGATTGCTCGACATGGGAGAAACATATTGTTGACATTTTGTAAGAAATCAAGTTATCCAATTTAATGGATCAATACAGAAAACAAAACTCTGTTTGCCAAGCAGAATATTTTGCGGTGTTTGTGTTTCCCCTGATGTAAATTTGCTAGCTCTGAATGCTGCTTTTAAACTAACACACACCAATGGCATTTGAGATGGCCTGCTTTATTCATTAAAACAAAGTGAATATCATTATGGAGTCACTTTGAAAGGTAGTTTGGGCTTTCTTATTTAATTAATCCATTACATTTAACCTTCTGGTATTTTACTGTCTGAAAGTCCTACAGCCATTATTAACACTCTACAAATATGTTTTGCATTATTAAATTTAAGAATTTAGTATCTAATAAAATTCTCAGCAGGAATATTGTTATTAAATGACTTCATTAAACCTAACCATACTAATAACAGTCAAGTGTTAAGGAACACATACAGCAGCGGGCCATATTCCATATTCATAATTCCTCTGCTAATTCTAGAAAACGAACATAGACAATCTCAGAAAACAAAAGTCAAGAAAGGTTACAGCAACCTCACGTACCTTTGTATAAATCAGCTCCTCCAAAATAAATGTCCAGACTTGTCTCAACCTTACTACTCATCACATCATCTATCAGTAATTTTAAATTAAGTGTACAACTGGTTCTAGCTTCTCCTTCCCTTATGCTTGTAATGACATGACTGGAAATATTGTGCATTTTAGTTTTACAATTAATTACTAGTCTTAACTAGCAACACCCAGAATTTTCAGAGGGCTCCTACATACAAAATATTTAGCCTCTAGCATAGGGATGATCTTGTAACCACAAGAAAAAACACACGAATCCAAGTAAAGAAATGTCAACAGATTTTGATGTATAATTAATGTCTCCTTGGCCCCAGCCCTTATCTGGTGTACTGGATGCAGTGATTTGGCACCAGACTCCCTGTTGTGGACTGAAGCTGTGAGAAGTACTAGCTGCTGACGGCTCATGACTGAGTCCCTTTCTGGGAATTACCCTTTGCATAACTGAGCCGCCTTACCCAAAGTTATGCCCCTTCCAGAGGCAGCCAATATCTAATGGATGGTTAACATGAGGGTACAAAGGCTTGGCCTCCTTCCCTCAACTCTTGGATATGCTGAAGTTCCATCTTCCTTCCAAAGCTTCTCATGAGATCAGCTGAGACGTCTTTTGGGAATGCATTACAGTTCAACTTCTCCATCTGTCCAATCCCAGTTTTTTCAACTCCTTCACATGTGTTGACCCTTAGAGTGCTCCCCAACAAACCTTCTGCACCCAAATTTCCATCTAGTCTGTTTCCTGGGGAATCTGACACAAGACATTCTCATCTGAACAACCCAAACTCAAGGAAGAATTTAAGGGGGACGCCATCTACATAGTTTGGCTTTCTGTAAAGAAGTAAACTAATTTAAACCAAACACAGTTGTACTTTGTAGATTAAGGGTTCAATTATTCATAGGTCAAAAGATATTAAATAAAACTTAATTATCTTTGAAGCCCTTAGGTTTACTTATCTTAAAACAAGAAGATGGTATCAAACTGAATTGCTTGCCAGCCTAGCTAATACCTAGATGTATTAGGTAGTTATGTTGGGTCAGAACTTATTGTATCTATAATCACAATTATACATAAGTATTTCACCATTCAAAAGCTTTTGTATACTTTTTTTGAGAGGGAGCATGCTATAGACTGAATTGTGCCCCTCACTCAAATTAATATGCTGAAACCTTAACCCCCAATATAAACTGTATCTGGATATGGAGATTTTAGGAGGTAATTAAGGTTCAATAAAGTCATAAGGATGGGAACCTCATCCAATAGGACACTGGCCTCCTAAGAAGAGGAAAAGAGAGACTTTTCTTTCTTTGTCATGTGAGGGCATAGCAAGAAGGTGACCGTCTTCAAGCTAGGAAGAGAACTCTCACGAGAAACCAAATCGGCTGGCACCTTGATGGACTTCTCAGCCTCCAGAACTGTGAGAAAATAAATCTCTGCTGTTTAAGCTATTCAGTCTCTGGTATTTTTTTTTTATAGTGAAGATCTATTTATTAGTCCGCCCAAGCTAAGGGGATATGTAATGTAAGTATACTATAGCACAGTACTAGTCCTCACAAATGCATCACTTGCTTTTCTTTTTAGCTCTACTTGTCTGTTTTTCCTCAAGTTTTCTTCAGCTCTTTTTTTCCCACTCAGTGTCAGTGCTGTTAACTCACAAATAATGTACATTTTTATTTTCTGGCCCTGGCTGGACCAGCTTGATGTCATCCCGTTCAGGATTTCAGAGGCTGTTGAGATGTGTCCTAAAATCTATTCAGAGAAGATCTGAGAGAGTTCCATATTGTAAGGAGCCCTGAGAATTAGAAGATAAGGCAGCTGAGAGATAAATTAGCAAACATATAAACAAATGAATAAAGCAGCCAACACTGAATGAAGTTATCCACATACAGAAGTAATATAGCCTGTGGTTAGGGAAACACTAAAACCCAATTTAGGCCACATCTTTGTATACCCAGGTATGAAATGCAATCATGACAGATACTGTGTATTTCATGAATTTTGTTAACATGAATTTCAGCTGAGTTAGGTCACCTCTGACAGAATGATCTAATTTCAGACCATAAAGTTTCCACTAACTTGACCAAGTAAAGCTCTTTCTGTGTGGAGAATTGGTTTCCCTTAGTTATTTTAGGAGACAATATGGAGGTATGCTGTGTTAAAGAGGAGCTTTGAAAGCCAGGGTTAAGATGGACCTTTATTGTGTGTGCAGCCAGGGTCCAGTACTGCTAAGGTAGTAACATGAACATAATTCTCTGTTGAGAAGATGACTCTGGTAGCATATGAAAAAAGACTGAAAACGAGAGACAGTAGGATAGTAAAGGCACTACAATTGTTTGGGAGGGTTTGAAATGGTCTAGTGAAATTAGAAAGTATGCATGTAAGATGCCCTGCAAAGAAAGAGTCAACATGCCTTTGTGACTTTGTTTGTAGGAGGGCATAGGAAAAAAAGGAAAGTTTGGGGGTCTAGTTGACTGCGGGAAGAAGAGACGAGAGAAGAAGCTGGTACAGAAGTCAGATGACTTGCTCCGTTTAGAGGGCAGTTGGGACAGAAGAGACAACAGGAGGAACTGGCCATCAAGCAGTTGTAAATGAGGACCATGGGCTCTGGAAAGAAGTTAAGTTACAGGAATAAGCTTCAAGCTTAATGGCGCAGGGTTGATATGTGAACTTATGAAAATGAATATGAACACTGAGAGACGAACACAAGAGGAAAGAAAAGGAGAAGGACCAGCCAAGCCTGTGGAAAGCTGAAATGTGCATGTAGGAAGAGCAACAGTCTGAGGGAGAAAGGAGCCAGAGGTAATAGAGGAGGATGAGGGGAACGAAAGGTATCCTTAGAGGTACTGTGGCCTCAGTAGAGTAGGAGTGCAATTACCTGCTGAGGGAGGAAGGGGAGGAGCTTGAGGTAGCGAAAGCCTTAAGGAAAGCAATCAGGGGATTAAGATGGAGAAGAAGTGCAGAGAAGACTGACTAAAGTGCAGAGAAGGGCCTAACCAGTTTAAGTGATATGGCTTGTGCTTGCTAGGGCTGCCATAATGAAGTACCACAAACTGAGCTGCCGAAACAATGGAAATGTATTGTCTTACAGTTCTGGAGGTTGGAAGTCTGAGATCAAGGACTCAGGACCATGCTACCTCTGAAAGCATTAAGAAGGATTGTTCTAGGCACTCTCCGAGCTTCTGGTACTTACTTGGCTTATGGCAGCATAATGCTTATCTTCACATGGCAGTCTCCCTGTGTGCATATCTGTGTCCAAATTTCCCTGTTTTAAGGATACCAACCATATCGGCCTAAGAGCTTATTCAACTCCAGTATGATCTTATCTTAAATAATTATATCTGCAATGACGCTGTTTCCAAATAAGATAACATTCTGAGGTACTGAGTTAGGACTTCAACATATAAACTTGGGGGAAGGGCTTTCTGAGGCACTAGGAAGCTGGAGGTAGAGGTGCTCTTCAAGGACACCCGAACACTGATTCTGAATTCTTCCACCTACCCCCACCTGCAACAGGCCATAAGGATGTGGCCTTAAAGGTGTACACCTTGAAGCAACAACTGAGTAGTCGAGAATGTGGGCTCTGGAGCTAGAGCCCTGGGCTCTAAGCTCAACTCTGGCATTTATTTAACATGTGATCAGAGGCAGGCAAGTCACTAAGACTGACTTTTCCTCAATATCCTATCTATAAAATGGGAATAACAGTGAGATCTATTCCACTGGGCTATGAGACCTAAACACATTAATAAATAGCAAACTTAACAAGGGTGGTGCTATTATTATTCTCATTTTATGGATGAAAAAACTGAGACTCATACAGGTTAACTAACTTGGCCAAAATCCTGCGTCCAGTGACAGAGTAAAAACCTGTCTATTGAAATCAAAAGTTAATGCTGAATGATTATGTTTTATTGCTTCTAGTATTAACTGCTTAATTTGATATTAGCACTTAAGTAAAAAGTATACAAATAGAAAAGAAAAATAAAACATTTTCTTTACTCTACCAAGTTTTATTCTGGGGAAGGTGATAGAGAATAATTAGCTACACTATCAATTACAAGGAGAAGGAACAAGAATATAGAAGAGTTAGAAGTAGATATAAAACTTCCAAGCACTTATTTTCAAATACTACTAATATAGAATTTGAACAGGAGAGTGAAATAAGAACATCAAAACTGAATCCACTTGAGGTTAAATCAGCTCCTGTTTCTTCTTGTCTTTCCTCCCATTTTCTCTAGTCTCTATGCTACTTCTGTCGGCTTACCACTTTATAACAATACTTGTCAAGTCTTCTTTAAAAGTTTATCTTTATTGCTGCCTACAATGACAAACATCCACTACTATGTTTACCCTTGGGAATCAAATAGCTACAACAATTTTATGTTGGTCCCAATGTTGTTATCTTACAGAGGAAATAGGGAAAGACAAGCAGAGGCAAACACAAGAGAAAGTCAACTGAAGACAGCTTCTTGCAAACGGGGCTTTCTCATCTGTGTGTCCCCTGGCTGCCCTCAGCACAGAGCCTCAACAGTCACGCACTGAACTGTCTGTGGCACAGAAAGGAAGAAGGGAGGGGGGGACCGCTTTATTATTCCCTTATGCTTTCTGTGTTCTGTTTAGTCCAAGGACAAAGACAGTGAGGTATGAGGTATTCACTCAGAAAGACAAATAATTACTGTAGGGTTATGTAGGAACATCACACCTAAATTCCTAACTTGATGGGGTGATTGAATATTAGCATTTGGCAAAAATCTGGACAGCAGATGATACACACACACTCACACATAGACATTTACAAGACACAACACTTGGAGATAAAGCCAAAATAGTGCAGCACTCAGATGTTATCTGTGTTTGTGCAAAATTCCCTGAGCCATAATTCTAAATTCAACTCTCTGCAGCCACCCCACTCCCATCTTTTGTCCTCCTTTGATTCTTCAGAGGATTTCAGGACAAAGAGCTCCTTATCAGCGTTGCAGATAATAAAGCTATTCCAGAGCCCCAAGGCTTTTTATTATTGATTAGGTTGCTTCTTCACTCTGCATATAACTCCTTTAGTGATGGTGTCCTAAAAGCAACATCCAAACTATTAGCATCTCAGTCTTCAGGACAGAGCAAGCTGAACTCTGAGGGGCTGGTAAGGAATACAGTTTTTCTATGTAGCATGTAGGAAAGGAGACCTGACTGCTGATGCCAGGACTCTGACAGCTCATTTTGTGATCTTAAGTAAGTGACTTGTGCCTCTCCTCTCTCCCCAAAACAAGTTTTCACCAGAGAATCTTAAGATCTTTTCCATCGGACACTTTGCGATTCTTTATCTTATGTTCTCAAGGGCTCCATCTGCCATATGGTGAGGCACAAGGGCTGAGGTTGGTTAAGAACACCAGATATGCAGTAGGTAAACCTGGTTTTAAATCTCCCTCTTTATAAGCAGTTGGCTTTTGAGAAGTAGCTTACTTTCTTTTCTGAATATCATCTGTGAGGTGGGGATGCATTTCACACAGTTATTGTGAAGATTGACTGTGGTAATTCCTGATATATCAACTCATTATCCTGAGACTGCATTACTTTTTTAAAAATATATTTTATTGATTTTTTACAGAGAGGAAGGGAGAAGGATAGAGAGTTAGAAACATTGATGACAGAGAAATATCGATCAGCTGCCTCCTGCACACCCCTACTGGGGATGTGCCGCAACCAAGGTACATGCCCATGACTGGAATCAAACCTGGGACCCTTCAGTCCTCAGGCCGATGCTCTATCCACTGAGCCAAATCAATTAGGGCCTGAGACTACATTATGACATAATGGTCTAAAGCAGAGCTGTTCTACCACATTGAGCTCAATTTATGTACAAAATGACATTCTACAAGGGGCCCTGTAAACAAATAAGTTTCAAGTATCTATTGAATACTTTTCTCAACACTAAGGAGAAACTAAAATATTACATGTTCCCATCTTTTAATAATTTTTTATATGTAGTTGGGGAAATCATTAGAATATACACAAGTCTTATAATATTAAAATATTAAACTTAAGTAGGTGAAGAAATGCTAATTTTGTGTGAAATGTCCTAAATCTTATAGGAGAGAAGAAAAAAATCAGAGGCTAGGGTTGCCCAGGAAGGTGGAAGAGCTCCTTCATACAGGCACCTCGGGCTGGGAGGTGACCCGTGGCAGGGTGTGGGGGGTCGGTGTCTTCTGAGATCAGGTACCAAAGAACAGGTACCAGGAACATGATCTTTAAGGGCTCAGGATCACTCTAGTTAGACATTCCACAATGCTGGGCCAAGGTCTGAGCTAAGGAAACAAATAAAAACTACATTAAAAAAACACACAAACGCAAGGAATCAGATGGAAAAGCGGGAACCAAGGTTCAATTTGAAAAAGTCATAAAAAGCCCAGGTCATCGATCAGTTCGATAGGCCAACGTGGGTGACAGAGCAGGATTCATGATCAATACCGGGCTCAGAGTAAAATTTCAGTCAAGTCCTAGACCTCATTTAAGCTAACCAGAGGCAGAAGGAGGATTTCATAAAGGTGATCAGATATATATGGGGCCTTGAAATAAGGGTAGGAGTTATATAGGTAGATGTAGATAGGTTAGGTAGGAAAGGAAAAGAGCACCCGAATAAAACACAGAGCTCAATGGCAAAGAACAAGCCTTTATAATATAAATACTGTGGGTGAGATAGGGATGAATACAACATGGCAGTTGCTCTCAGAAGGTTGCTTAGTACCCTGGGCTATCACACAATTGACGGGAGTAGGAAGCAAAACCAAATGGCCAGTCACAAATTTTCTGCTAAAGACCCATGCTACTGATGACAACTGAAGAAGCAAAATCCTAGGCTTGGGCCACAACTCATTCAACCTCATAAAAAAAAACATATAAAAACCATTTTTACCTTGAAAACTATACAAAAATAGGTTATAGACCAAATTTGGCTGCAGGGCAGAGTTTGCCAATCCCTAGAAAGGAGGTGGGGAGTGGCAGGGGAGAAAGAACAAAAGAGCCTGAATGCCTGGAAAGAGTTTTAGTTGAAAGTGAGGGACGAAAAGGCAGATCTTGGGTAGTTACAAGGTAAAAGATATAGAGACATTGGGATTATTAAAACTATAGTTGTAGGTAAAGTACTCATTGAATCTCCTGTGATGTCTTTCAAGAGTTACTGGATTGCGTTTCTTTGAAGGAATGAAAAAGGAAACAAGACTGGGTCACGTGGACCCCAGATTTGTTTGGGTTACAATTGTACAGTCCACATCTAGACCATACAAGATTGAGGACAATCGAGGGAAGGCTGGTGTTTGACCTTCAAAACAATGCCTAGTTTCATCACCGGTACTCAAAGGCCACCTACCTTCTTCTTTTCTTATTGTTACTACGGATTCCTGACTCTTTCACTTATACTAATAAAAAAAGCTTCTCTTGTTCATCAATTAATGGCTCACTTGATATCATAATTCTCTACATTGAAGGCCTTAAATCAGTTTCAATGACAAAAGCAACAAAAATAATAATGTAAAGTGGGATTTATACTGTTTAATGCCATTTATCTACACAATAGCTCTACAAAGAAAGCATTGCTATAGATAAGGAAACTGAGGTTCAAAGCAACTTATCCCAGGTCAGAGCTAGTGAAAGGCAGAGCTGTATGCTTCATTTACAAGGTATGATCAGTTAATCTTGTCATTCAATCTCTTAGAATGATTACAAATCAGTATCTCAGGTACCGCCCACATGTTTTTGTCCAAGCTGTCCAAGCATTCACCTGGCCAAGGGAGTCATAGATCATTCCCCACCCCAGGTCCCTGACCTTAAGCCCTGACCGTAAAATGGATTATCCTGAAACTGTTTGCTTATCCATAGTCCCTGGCGCCCGCAACACCCAGGGGAAGCTCCATACATTCCAAAGACCCCTCCCTTACCTGCCCCAGACCTTAAAAACCCAGCCCAGTTCGGTTCAGGCGCAGCTCCACTGGCCCCTCTCCCTTCCCGGGACCTGTGGACCCGTCCGTTTGCTCCCAATAAAGCCTGATTGACTTTTCATTTGGCTCATTCTTTAATTCTCCGACGGCTTAATTAAACAGTTTTAACTCTCTTCTCATTCTCCACCCCCAATTTCCAGGAAGGCTCAGGCAAGCTTCTTTGTCTCCCTGAGTCCTAAACTGAGCTGTAGGTATCAGGTCTAGGGAGTTATGGGAATATGATACACTAATCATGTGTCGTAACTGGTTCAGTCCTCCCCTCCCCTTCCTTTCTTCAATTCCGCATACATCTCTCTCTCTCTCTGAGGGTTTGCAGGTATCTGTGTGTATTATGATACCACTTTGATTTTTCTACAGCTGGATTTACAGCTGGAAGAGGTCTTAGAAATATCTAGTCCAACCACCTTCTTTGACACATGAGGAAGTCCACATGTTCAATAAGGATACATTTTGACATTCTCGTATAGTCGGCTCATTCCCCAAGGATTTTTTTTTTTAAGATATGTCTTTAAAAAGAAAAAACTTGAGATACTATTAAATTGGCTAGAATTAAAATAAACACATCCTCCCCACATTTTCTCTCTCCAGATCAGCTCTCTCAGGGATGGAAGAGGCTGGCTCTGAGACTGTCAACACATGGGTCCTCTGTGCTCCTGCCAGAAGTCCAGTCGCGCCAGGAACTGCCACGGGTGGCCCATCGAGGAGAGCATTGAGGGGAGGATTTTGAGACAGAGGGCCAGCTGCCTCATTCTGGGGCAATCGCTGGAAGAAAGCCAGCAAATAGCTGTGGCTTTGTTGACCTTCTTCAGGAGTCCTATGGGGTTGGAATCTGGCCATTATTTGGGGAGAGTGGAAAAGGGAACAGGAGGAGGAAGGGAAATGAAGACTACCTTGAACACAATAGAATTGAAATGTGGATTTTTACCATTGCTGTAAATAAAATAAGAAACACATATCACATCTTGCAATAGCCGGTTTCTATCATTTGCCTGCTTGTAGCGTCAAAAAGTTTTAAATTAATTTGAGGATTACAGCCTTTTCTTTGAGAGATGGAGTGCCCCTCACGTGGGCGGGTGCTGTACTATTAGTGGTGTCGGTTGGTCTTGCCTCTCCTTTCTTCTCCTTTCTGGTGCGTAACTTTTGAAAGAAGAACATATGTGCGAGACCTGTGAGTCTTGTGAGGACACATAGCTCGTGAAAATATCCCTATTCCAGGCACAACTGGCTTCACATCAGAAAAACCCTTCCAGGGTAAACATTTTATTTAAATATTAAACTTAACTAAAGCCAGACGCAAGAGTACAGTCTAAATAGCAAAGAAAGGCAGCAATGACCTCAAGTGAAAGGTAATTAATAAATGCTTCCCCAGACAGACAGACTCTACTGACACAGAAGGACAGCTGTAGGTCCAAGGACCTCTACAGTCGTTTATTTTTCAGATTTGCTCCACTGCCATCAGCTGCGATACATACAGTCAGTCCCCAGCTTTCTAAAAATGTGGACTTTGTACTAATAGGAATAAGTACTCTGCTTTTCCATATGAAGGAAATAATTTTCCTTAATAATTAAGGAATAATATTAAGGACACTTCTTTAATTTTTTTCCCCTGGCATTATAAAGTTGTCACTTTAAAAATCAGTACTCTAACGTCCTTCAATTTCAGTGCTAACAGTGAAGGAGGAAGTGCCTAAAACAATGGGAGGAGAGAGTCTTTAAAGAAGTCTCTAAAGCAACTACACAAATGAAGGCATAATGTTTTATTCTGACCTTATCAATCCTGTATATGATTTATTCCAAAATAAATTTATTCCTAATAAAGAAGGCTTACAATAGAGATTCACTTTTTTAATTAATCCATTTTGTGACACATATATTCATGTAACAGGTAATATTAACACTGTTTGTTTGCTGCTATGATTTACTATTAACATTCAATCACTCATCAGTGCTGGCCCAATCTCTAATGGCTACTAGAAAAATCCTACGGAGGGTCTGCTCGCCTGTTTACTGAGAAAAAAAAAGCACAAATGGCTCATGAGCTAATCAACTGTGTAATTACTCTTAGGTCAGGTTAGATCCTTACTGGAAGACAATTTGATTTTCCTCAGCACCAGGGATTTAAGTGAGAGGAAATCGGCTAATTGTAAAAGCTTGAGAATAGGACCTATGAGAAAAGCTAAAATGAACAAATTACTTAACCTGGAAAAGACAAGGCTAAAGAATGTTCTAATAAAGACCCTCCTGTTTAAGTGAAAAGCAGAAACGATGGTTAGAGCAAGGAAGAAAGAAAAAGAATAAAATGAGACAAATATAGTTAAGTCAGGGATTCAACATTATAACTGAGAACTGAGAGAAGGTCATTTCATTCATTCATCCATTCATTCAACAGTGTCTCAGCCGTGGCCAGTCACCCACTTTCTTGTGATGATTTCTGTGGGGTCTCATCTAATGACAAAGGGATAAACTGAGAGTCAGCATGACTGAGATTCCTTTCTTCTTTTTTGAGGAAAGCAAGCAAGGTGGAGTGCAATAGAAAAGAGCAGTGATTGGGACTGGGACGGTCTGAGCTGAAGCGAGACTGCCCATGAGTGCTCAGGCCCAGGACAATCTGTATGTGGGTTTGGAAGATGGAAGAAGGCAGAAACTAGGCATGAATTGATCTCTTTGGTAACAGTTGTCTAAACTGATCCTAGCAGTATCTTTAAATCAAGACAAATAAATAATAATTTTAAAAACATACATATTGACAGATTAGAAACTTAAAAAGATTTAGCCATCCTGGGATGAAGAAAGGAACACCTTTGTTTAGACAAATATACCTGGGTGGTCGTACATGTAGGTAGAATATATGGCTGCATTTGAAGCATGACTTTTTCTATTTTAAAATGTTTAGCCTGGCCAGCATGTCTCAGTGGCTGAGCTTCAACCTATGAACCAGGAGGTCACAGTTCGATTCCATCCCCAGTGGGGGTCGTGCAGGAGGCAGCAGATCAATGATACTCTCTGATCATTGATGTTTCTATATCTCTCCCCCTCTCCCTTTCTCTCTGAAATTAATAAAAATATATTTTAAAAAGTTTATTCTTTCCTTATAAGTTCATTATGTGCAATTTGAAGAATACACTGCCAATATCTTAGTGAATTTTTTTTAGAGATATGATCTTATGGACTTTGAAAGGGCCTTTCTCTATATACACCCTCTCCAAGTCCCTAAGAATAAAATTCCTTTATCAGACTCTTTCCTTGAGTTACAGTAGAAGTTCATAGTTAAAATCAAATATTGGGTGAGAAGAGGTAATATTAAATGTGACCTTGTTGTTACCATGTTACCCTGAATTTGTTTATTAATTTATCCCTAGAGAACTGCCTCTAGGTTCCTGAGGGGCCAGCCAGGGGCTCAGGCTGCTGAATGCTTGGCAGGAGATGAAGATGACTCTGTGTCTGCTGTGGGTTTAGCTGTGGGCCTGGCCCTGCTGGGAACCTGAAGCTTCAGACAGCTCTTTTGGCAGATATAACTGTCTTTGACTGATATGGTGCCCCTTAAACCTGGCAGAATCATGAACAGAGATGTGTGTGAATCCCGGGAGATAAAGCATTTGGGCCAGAGCCATTTGCTTATCATAACCCTTATGGGACCCAGCACACACTTTGGGAGCCATTTAACAGATGTTCTCACAGCATATGCTACATTAAGAAATGCTTGTAAGGTAGTTCCGAGTTCCCACTACCCTCTCTACAGCTGATTCTGTATTTCTTTTCATAAGCATTTTAGAACCTGTTCCCCTTAAACTGCTTCTTCCCTCCTCCTAGCCCACACATACATACGTGCCCAAGAAACTCGTTCTCGAGAGGGAGCACTTCTGTGATGCAGCATCAGCATCTCTGAGAACATCTGCACACTCAATTCCTGAAATGCTGTTATAAAGACTTACCTTTCTATTCTAAAAGAGGATGATCAGCCTTCATTCTTCTTATTAAAACGTATTAATAGAAGAGCCTTATAGGTTGAAATTCATCCTTTCTGAGGATAGCATCTACCCTCTTTTCTTGTCTTTTCCCTCCCCATTCTCTCTGATCCAGACCCCTTTTGCCTTTTTTATTCTCATGCATCTTTCCTTTTCCACAATTGTATATTTTTCTTTCCTACCTATGACGTAGGCCAGCACACACCATTATACAGTTCATTCCCCTTAAGTGGAACTGAGAGGAGGTGAAATAAGAGTTTCTGCCTGGTGGCACACTCGTGACCACACCTGATGAGATACTTTACCCCAAGACCCTTCATTGCTTGCTTTTTCAGACCCCTGAGATGAAACCAATTGTCAGTGAAAAGCTAGGAGCAGGTGATAGTGGGGAGCAGAGAGATTATAGAAAGGGGATATGTCTTCATTATAATAACTAGAGGCCCAGTGCACAAAAATTTGTGCACTCCGGGGTGGGGAGTGTCTCAGCCTGGCCTGTGTCCTCTCACAGTCTGGGAACCCTCGGGGGATGTCCACCTGCTGGCTTAGGCCCGCTTCCTGGGCAATCAGGCCTAAGCTGGCAGACCGACATCTCTTTGGCAGCCCGGGGGCCCTCAGAGGATGTCCACTTGCCAGCGGGGAGCAGGCCTAAGCTGCAGTTGGACATCCTTAGTGCTGCTGAGGAGGCAGGAGAGGCTCCCACCACCACTGCTGTACTTGCAGTCGTCAGTCTGGCTGGTGGCTGAGCAGAACTCCCCCTGTGGGAGTGCACTGACCACCAGGGACAGCTCCTGCATTGAGTGTCTGCCCCCTTGTGGTCATTGTGTGTCATAGTGACCAGTCATTCCCAGTGGTTTTGCTGTTAGGGTCAATTTGCATATTATATTACCTTTTTATTATATAGGACAATAGCTAACACTTATTAAGTACTTACCATGTTCCAAACACTGTTCTACATGCTTTACATGTATGTAAAAGTCCATACTGGAATAATAATTTTCAACTCCATACTTAAAAGCAGAGAAGAATATATTCCATGTCCAAATTCTTTCATCTGTATAACCTACATAAAGTAATTTAGAGGAGAACTTCTTCTCAACCAAATACTGAAATATTTCTGTACTTGGAAGTAATTAAACACAGACATACATGTGTACATATGAGACTGTTAAAAAAAGGGATAAATGCAGAGAAAAATAACACCAAGAAAAATGTTTTAATGTCCCAATTGAGGTGGTATTTCTTTGCATGTATACCTTCTACAAGAGCCTTCTTTTGCTCTGCACTACAACAAAAAAAACCCTAAGGTAAAACAAGTGATTCTTTGGGAGGATATAAAGAAAGAATAACAATTCAGCAACTAGCATTTTAAATTTCACGTACAAAGCAACCAGTACATTTACTTATATTTATCTTACTGGTCACCATGACAAATCTGTGAAGCAGGTATCATTTGTATAATTCCCATTTTACAGATTAAGAAAAGTGAGGTTGGGAATAGTCAAATAATTTGCCCAAGCCACACCTAGCATTTAAGTTATCTACTGCTGTGAAACAAACTACCCCAAAATTTAGTGGCTTTAAATTCAATTTATAATTATGCATCATCCTGTGGGTTGGCTGGGCAGGTCACCTATTCCACGAAGTGTCAACTGGGATCTTGGCTGGGCATAAGACAACAACGATGCCTAATCTCATGTTTGGCTGGAGGTGCTGGTCACAGGCAGGGCACCTTGGTTCCCCTCTACATGGCCTCTAATCCTCTAAAGCCTCTCTTCTCATCTAGTCTCTCTAGTAGGGTAGCCTAGACTTCTTTATTTTTATTTTTTAATATTTATCCTTATTGTAGAAAGTATTACTGATATCCCCATTTCTCCCTTCTCCCCACTCATGCCCTGTCCTAAGGCCTTCACCACACTATTGTCTAAGTCCATGGCTTATGCATATATGCATATAAACTACTTGATTAATTTCTTCCCCACCCTCTTTCCCTTTGATATTCATCAGTCTGTGGCATGCTTCCATTTTGTCCATCAGTTTATTTTGTTCATTAGATTCTACATATAAGTGAGATAATGTGATATTTGTCTTTCTCTACTGGCTTATTTTGTTTAGCATAAGAATCCCAAACCACCAAGCAGAAAGAATATATGCATCCTTATGTTCATAGCAGCATTATTTACAATAGCTAAGATCTAGAAACAGCCCAAGTGGCCATCAGTAGATGAGTGGATAAAAAAGCTTCAGTACATTTACATGATGGAATATTTTGCTGCTGTGAAAAAGAAGGATCTATTACCCTTTGAGACAACATGGAGGGACCTGGAGGGTAGCCTATATATCTTTACATGGCAATATTTCCACGAGGGCAAAAATGGAAACTTCCAGGTCACTTCCAGTGCATTCTACTGGTCAAAGAAAGCCATGGCCAACCAGATTCGAGGGGAAAGAAATAAATTCAACATGTTGATGGAGAAGCCACATGCATGTACAGTAATGGGAAGAACTGTAGGCAGATATTTTTGGAGACAATCTACTACACTAAGAGGGGCCTAGTTGGAACTCAGAAAAGCTCACTGAGAATGCCGCTATTCCACTCATTCTTTAATGTTCAAGTTTAGGGTATGGTTTCAGTACACAGACATACAAAGCGCGGGAAAATAATTCCCCACTGCCCAAAGTTGCAATGATGCAACTTTGTATTTATGTGTTACTTATTTGGAAGGCAGAGATTAATCTAGGCCCATATATTAAATGCGTGTTAATTTGACTTAATTTGTCTAATATCAATGTTCTCAATAAGGACTTCAAGAACAAGTATAAGGTGACAAAAAATTGGCTGAATAATGGGTACTTGCTGGTGAAGTTAATGGCAAAGAGCCACTGTGGCAGCAGAAATCATGGGCAGAAGGGAGTTTATATGACTTTCCAGCTTGAAGACACATTTAGCGGTCATCCAATTAAACCCTCTCCTTAGACAGAGACATTTTAGGCATTAAAGCCCTTCCATACCTTACTCGCCTAACACATCTACTTCTCTGAGTCCCTAGAATGTGTGCACCTGTGTGTGCGTGCACACACACACGCACACACAATCCCAACATTAAAAAATGTTATAGGACAGCAATTTTAAATAAGTAAAAATTAAAGTTGACACCCTACCCCCCCCTCCAATTTTCACAAATCTGTTAAAGTAACTAGAGCCCCCATGAGTGTCACAGTCTAAGCTGTCATCACTAGTGTGTCACAAGCAGTGACCAGGTAGCAGTGGCTGCGACTCTCCCACCTTGCTCAGCCTAGGGCAGGTATGATGATTCCCTTCCTGGCTTTGAAACATCGTAAATGTATACCTCTCTCTGTAAAAGTAGGCCTGGTTTATAAGGAACTTTATAATGAAAGTTCTGCCTTTCATTTGCTTTCTGTATGCCCACAATTAGGCTGGATGGGATAACAAGAAGAAGGTCACAGAAGAGATCCCTGGGGCAAGGATGTAGGGATTAATTTTAAAATTATTAAAGTAATAAATATATAATAAAGAGTATTCTATAAAGAATCCGCTAGTGGTGAACATACAATACAATACAATACATAGCTGCTGTATTATAGAACTGTATACCTGAAACCTATATAATTTTACGAGAGGCCCGGTGCACAAAATTTGTGCACAGGTGGGGTCCCTAGGCCTTGCCGGCAATAAGGGCTGATCAGGTTCCCCGCCTCCCCATCTCCTCCTTCTCTCGCTGCCCACGTACTGCCACCATGCAGTTCCCTGCCTCCCCGCCTCTTCCTTCCCTAGCCGCCCATGTCCGCCGCCACCCACTCCCGGTTCCCCAGCCTGGGGCCCGGCCCTGATTGGGCAATCAGAGCCTGCTGAACTGGGAGAGGTATGGGGGGGAGGACCCAGGGAGGTTGGCCACCAACCGGGAGGAGAGAGCCGGCCCTCAAGGCCCCTGGGAAAGGGGCCATATCTGCTGCCACCACCCTTGGTACCCCGTCCCAGCATGGGGGCAATCAGAGCCTTCTAGCCAGAGGGAGGGATTGCGAGGTTGGCCAGCAGGCCACATCAGTGATTGGGGCCTGTGGGCTGGGGGCAGCTCCTGCATTGAGCATCTGCTCTCTGGTGGTCAGTGCATGTCATAGAGACTGGTCATTTTAGTCGTTCTGTTGTAATGGTTACTTAGGCTTTTATATATATAGATTAACCAGTCACCCAATAAATTCAATAAAAAATAAAAAGAACCTCCAAAAATCACTGATTCCTCCCTATTGTAAATGGCTTGCTTTTTTTTTTTTTAATATAATTCAGTAAATTTTCTAGCAGAATCAAGGGCCCAAGGCAGATGGGTTAGTTCCTCAATAAGGTGTCATTCTTCTGGTTAAATATCATCATGATAAAACTAAGTAAGACTAATAGGCTAAAATTTTTAAACAATTTAACCTGGTCAAATAATTTCAAAGAAAGAAGCATCGGCAAGAATCATAAGAGTATGTAAATTCAAAAGATGTTCTTACATCAACAGCACTCACTGAAAGTGCTTCATATTTTTTTCTAAAAGTACAGATTTAAAGAAATCTATTACCTATAAAATTTATCAGTTGAAAAATCAAGTATACTAGTATACGGTCAGGGGACAATGAACATATATTATACATTTTGGTAGTTATTTAAGTATTTCATCTATTTTGTAACACAAAATATACTAGAAAATATTGATCTGGGAGAGGAAATATATTCATGTACACAGAGTTATAGACTGAATAATATTAAACAAATAGTAACTGATATAAACAATTACACCTTGAGGACGGACACACATACATTCTCAAAGTTGTCACTCTCATCCTTAGCTATGTGTCCACAGCCTGTAGGGTAAAATTCAACCTCTTTCACTAGGCACACCAAGCATTTCAGGTTGCACTCCCTTCTCATCTGTTTGCCTTTTCTTCTGGCCCTGCCATGGATCAGTCCTACATGACTTTTGTTTGTTTGTTTGTTTGTTTTTTGTTTTGATTTTCTTTAATTTTGTTTTATTGCTTAAAGTATTACAGAGAGTGTTAAATAAGTCTCCATTTTTCCCCTTGACCTTCCCCCCTCCTCCCCTACCACTTGTGTCCATTGATTATGCTTATATGCATGCATACAAGTCCTTCAGTTGATCTCTTAACTGCCCCCCAACCCTCCCGAGCCTTCCAGCTGTAGTTTGACAGTCTATTCAATGCCCTACATGACTTCTTACAGTCCCCCAAAGCACAGCACTCCTACTCTCTTGCATTCTTTACCTGCTCCTTGGAAAACCTGTTTGCATGCCTATCACTGGGCTCAGCTGGTACCCCATGACAGTAGACTCCAGATTGCTCTTTGGGGAGCCATGCCTACAAGGCTACCCACCCTCTCACCCAGCTTTCCTCACCCTGCATGTCTGTCATTCACTAGATGAGGGCTCTTTTGGCTTGCCTTCCCACCACCATCACTCTCTACTCACTTTGGCACACGGTAGGAATTCAATAAATACTATTTAATGAATGAGGTCGTATTTCAGGGGTCTGTAACAATCAACAGTTTATAATCAGCCCTCCATATCTGCAGGTTCTCCATCTGCAGATTCAACCAA
>PVJC01019677.1:0-29975 GCA_004026665.1 Murina feae | reverse complement strand
ATATAACATTATATTAGTTTCAGGTCTATAATATGCTTTGACATTTGAATATATTGTGAAATGATCACCACAGTAAATGTAGTTAATATCCATTACCACATAGTTGTAATTTTTTTATTCTTGTGACCATTATCTTCTTAGTTCTTGTCAAACCAGTGCCTAGGTCATAGTATGTGTTCAATAAACACATGCCAAATGAATGAATGCAAAAGGAAGATAGTATATAAATGCAAATATATAGTTACTCTGGGCTGACTGTTTTTATACATTTTTTAAAATTTAATCATCACAACAACTTTACAAAGTCGTCTTCTATCTTAGAGAAAAGAAGCTAAAGTACGAAGAGATTTACCCACTGAAGATCTTATAGCTACTAAGTTGGTATTTAAAATCACATCTCCCATCTGCCATATCATATTGTCTCTCCTAAGAGCCAGTCTGTTTATTTCAGTACATGAATATTCAGTGTGTTTTCATATGGCACAACATTTTGACAGGGTTTAATGTGTGACATCTCAGTTGAAAATTGTGAAATTGCCTTTATGTACTCTCTGATTTAACTAAAGCTATAAGACATATAAAGAACACAAGTTGAAACTAAAAATATCTTGGTACTTGAGAATGTCCCTGACATTTTAACATTAATTATCTAGTAGGAGAAACAGACAAGCAAGTAGACAAGTGCAGTATGTATTGTAAGCGCTAGTAGAGGAACAGTTGCCTTGTAGGTCCCCTGACGGGCTGACTAGCATCTGAAGGGAGAGTCATTCTCTGCTAGTATA
The DNA here is from genome assembly GCA_004026665.1 of Murina feae. Taxonomy (NCBI): domain Eukaryota; kingdom Metazoa; phylum Chordata; class Mammalia; order Chiroptera; family Vespertilionidae; genus Murina; species Murina feae. The sequence continues at coordinate 29,193 of PVJC01019677.1, read as the reverse complement.
TTGCTGCAGAGCCCAGCTTCCCCAGGGGCTGCCCCTGAGCAGCACTGCTGGTCCCTGTGCACAAGACCTGTGCCCACACCAGGAGTCCACTCTGCAGCCACTGGCCAGGCAGCCGTGTCAGGTTCAGAGACCAGTGGAGCCAGCAACTGGGAATCAGGACTCTGTGGGCAGCAGGCAAGTCAAAGAGCGGCCTCAGGGATGGTCAGAGCACAGCTGGACAGACCGAGCATGTGCATGTGCCGGTGAGTGAGTGCTGTGCCAAGTGTGTCCATGGCAGGGGCGCTGGCGCGAATCCGTGAAGGAGGGCCCTCTCCACGGATGTGCAGGAAATTAGCCAGGAAGTCCAAAAGCTGTAAGTTGACATAGGTCTCCATTATGAATGATATCCCATTATATGCGGCACAGTTGCACATACTAAATGCCCAAGTGGGGTGACCCGGCCTCCAGGTACAATGACCTCTTTGCTAGTCCTCAAAGGCTACACAATAATCATGCCTCAGGACCTTTACACTTGCTTTCCCTCTTCTTGGAGTGCGCTTTCCATTGACGGCTTGCTCACTCGTTTCCTTCATCTCTGCTCATATTGGGAAGGACTTCCCTATTGAAGTTCCTTACACGTCCAGTGTGGTTCAGGGTTCCTGTTCAGGGTTCGAGTTCTGAAGGAGGCCGCACACAAAATGAAGAGAGACTAGAAGAGAATCAGTTTGGAAACTGGAGGACCAGGCATGGCATCTTTCCTCTACCAGGGTAGATTGCCCACCGATGCCTGAGTCTCACCAGCCTTTTATTGAGTCTCTGAGAAAACAACCATATCCTTAGGTAGGAAATTCCAAGGAAGAATTTTACATCTAACTAACAGGTGGGGATTTGCTGTAATTAACAATGTTTCAACTTAAACAATGGGTGCATAGCTCTGACCTTTCAGAGCAACCAAGGTTGGTTAAAAACAATCAGTTTCCAGCATTAAAATAATCAGTTTCCAGCACTTCCCTAACGACCCAATACAAAATAACAGACCTTGACCCCTCTCCCCAGCCTCCTTACCCTGCTTTACTTTCCTCCATAGTCCATATTGCTACCTGACCGTATTTTTTCTGATTAACTGTCCTCTTCTGTATGGTTCATTAGGACAGAGGCCTTATTTTGTCCACTAAAGTTTTGTGTCTGTCTAGCACATAGGTACTCAAAAATTATTTCTTTGTATGCAGCCGACATGTAACGCACAGCCCTGTTATACACATGTAGTTTGTGACATATATTATTACTGAATGGTACAATGTTGATGTAATTCTCTTCATTAGAGGAGTAGCGTCTTGCAGAGGTTATCTCCTCTTGCATCCCGCCCAGGGTGGCACCCTCTCCCTCTCCCACATTCCCGACTCTCAGACTTTAGTTGAACACTGATTCACAAGGTGGTGCATTGGTGTGTTACACCAAAATTGCCCGGACGTACCTGTTCCCCCGAATGCCAGCTCTCTCCGTGCAGGAAGCTTGCCTGTCTTACACAGAGCCCAGCAGAGAGGGGGTGCCCCAAACCGTGCTGTTGCAGGAATAAGTAAAAATTCATGTGTTTTGGAAAAAGAAAATGAAGGAAAAAAATTTTAATTTTTTTACTTTGAAATTGGTGCTGATTCAGATGTAGCAATCATAAAAAGTATGCATTTTTCATTAATTTGTGCATGTGTGGAATCTCAGGATTTTACATGTCTGATGTCACGCTCTACAAGTGCCCCGAGGGAGCCGAGCCAGGGACTGGTTTGGGGGGTGAAGCCTGGTGGCCTGCACAGCCCAGGCCACAGCCTGTAGGTCTCCTTACCAGCATTCATTCCCATCAGCAAGGCATCAGCCTGGAAATACACATTTTGCCATTATTACTCTGTGCTTAAAATCCTTCAGTGGCTTTCTAGTATCTCCTACAGCATAAAATCCAAACGAAGCCCAGTGCACATGGCCTTTCTCAGTCCATCCTCTGCTCACCCAACACCCTCAGCATCTGCCAACCCCTTTTGTATCTCCAGGGCTGGCCCCAGGAACCTCTTCTTTCGTTGTGACCACGAGTACCCTGCTGCCCCGCCTGCCTTTGTCCTTCCTCCTCCTCCCCAGCCCCTCGGACCCACACTGTCTGCACCCCAATCAAAACTGCCGCTGCTGACACCTGACGGGAACACAAGTGGTTCCGTTCTCTAATTTTTTTGACAAGGCACCTAAAATTCTGCTCCACCTTTCTTGTAGCACACGTCATCTCAAAGCATGGCGTGTAGGCTCTTCCCCAGCTCCTTTCTCCAGCACTCGGAAACGTGCAGATGTTTTACTCCTCTTCACAGGGTGCCTGATAGTAATAAGGATCCCTCTGGGCAGCCTGCTGGAGGCCTGTCAGACCCTCTCAGACCTGCAGAGGAGCCTGGCCAGATTGGAGCGGTTGCCGGGTTGTATAGGTCAGGAAATGGAGGCTCAGGGAAGGGAGGTGGCCCAGCTGGGGCACCAAACTAGGGACCGGCAGTCACACATCAAACCCAGGTCTGTGATGAGCAAAACCCCTGTCTGTGCCACTGCTGCACAGCCCCGGGGCCTCGGTCACATTCCTCCTGAAGAAAATGCTCGTCTTGCAGCACAGAATCTCATTTCCTATCGTCCTACCTTTTTATGACTCTTCAGTATAGCAGCTGTCATAAATCTTAATTAAGAAAGCGTTTATTTGCTGTATGCAGATTCTAACACACACACCACACAGTGGGCAGCAGGTGGACCCTGTAACTTTTAGAAAGCTGAACACCAGATAAGTCACTCAGCCCTGGTTACTTAGGATTCAGCTCAAGGAACAAGTAATTCTTGTAGTATAAATGCATAATCTGGGTTTCCCCCCACCCCCACTAGACAAGCGGCATTTTTGAGGTATCTTAAAATCCCAGGTTCAGTTGGCATTTCTCTCTGACTTTAGTAACTCATCATAAAGCGAGTGATGAGATTTCATTTTATCCCAAATGGGAAGAGAATGCCAGTCCCCGTGCATCATTTCATGGTAATAGTAAAAGCTCCGGCTATTCCCCTGGTGATATTAAAGTAGGTTGAATAGCTATTAAAAGTAGCTGGAAATGTTAGTAGTACTTTATTTTAAGCATAAGAACATTTCTCATTATGGAATCATTTATGACTTCCAGATGTTTTTGTCTTTTTTCATTTAACGATGGTATATATGCTGAAGTTAATTTCCAGTTTTTCGCAAAGAAAATCTTTAGTACAGGTTAAGTGCTGCTTGAGAAATATGTTTGTGGGTAAGCACTTTTGTCTATAATTTTATGAAAGAGGGGAAAGTGACAGTGTTTGGACAGTGCAAGATACCAAAAAATCAGGCAGGGTAAAGAAAAAGAATTCATTTCAGTGCAATTTTCAGAACATAAAATCACTTAGCTAAAATCGCAGCCTTTGAGGGGGGGGGGAAGGGGTTCCCTTCCCCAGATATTCCAGCCTGGTATAGTTGCCCCTAGTAAGCAAAGCCAAGTGTAGCGGAGCATTTAATACTCAGTGACAGTTGCATATTTGTTAGATATAAATTACGTGTCGCTGACTTGCCAGCTCTTGGCTTTATACTTTTTAAAAAAAAAAAAAATAGTTGCTCTCCCTGTATAATTCTGGTTCGTTTCCAGAGTCCATATTCCTTACTGCTAGCTGAGATAAGGTGCCAAACCTCTGCGCTATTTGAATTTGCGCAACGATTCTTGAATACCCATCGCTCCTCCATAAATAGTCTGCTCTCCCCACACCCGGGGAGAGAACCACCGCGGGGAATCTGGGACTGAGCCGCGCGCTCGCCTCATTGATCTAAGCCTGCAGGGCGGGCAGTGTTCACAGCCTCTCTGCTCCTGGCCTTCGGGGACTGTTCTTGCAAAGGGGCCACGAAGGCTGTGGGCAGAAGACACCGTGTTGCTCCCACAGCCTCAGCAGCCACAGTAGCGCGGTGGCTGTTTCCAGCCCAGAGAGCCAAGCTCCTTTAAGGAAACCGACTCCGCTCCCTCCTTTCTGGCCCCATCAGTGATCCTCAAGGCCGCCAGCCCCGGGAGACGAGCCTGTCTTTCTCGCAGGAGAAAAGTTAAAGGAGCGCAGACAGGATGGACGGAGGCCTTGTGCCCGCGGGTGACCGGCTGACGGCCAGGGGCTCCGGGCTATGATTGCGGCTCCTGCGCCGGGGGCCGCAGCAGCGGTGGCTTAGGAGGTCGCACCGGGACCCAGCGGAGTTGCTGCAGACATTTCGGGGTCTCGGCGAGCAGCAGGGACTGAGGGACGTTGTGTTGTGATTGCAGAGCCCCGCGATGAAGATCCAGGAGCACCCCAGCATCCCTGACACCAAGCTGCAGAGGACTGCCGACGCCGACGCCCCGCAGGACAGCTTCGTCGGGGAAGGGCCCCGGCTGGACCTGACCGCCTTGTGTGAGGAGAAGCGCCGCGCAGGTAGGGGCGCTGCCTGGCGCTTGGTTCAGCGAAGGAAACGCGTGTGTGAGTGAGTGCAGACGAGAGACCGTGTGGGTGAGAGTGACAGCTCCGCGTGCAGGAGTGACGGCGTGTCTAAACGACTGCAAATCCTTTCTCCGGCAGAGAACGGGTCGTGTTTAGTGCTGCCAAGAGCAGTTGCCCTCTAAGGAAGCAAACGCGCTTGCCCCTCCCTCAGTGTCACCTTGCAGTCTTTTTCCTTTTTCTTTTTCCCTCCCCGGGAGCGTCTTCCCTCTAAGAGTAGAGCGGAGTCCTAAGGAGCCTCTATGCATGTAGGATTTCATCTCAGTGTAACCCTTTGTCCCCCCACTGCGTGCCAGCCATCGACCTTCATTAACTGCCCTTCCCATTTTTCAGGGCTGTTTTGGTTTGCTTTGTTGGGTTTCTATGCTTGTTATTATAGACTTTTTAAAATCCAGATTAGCAAACATAACAAGATCTAATTAAAGAGCACACTGCGTTACAGGGTGTCTTATCGAATGCCTCTGCTACAGTGTTTTAGGCGGTTTTCTCTAGAGACTTTTGGTTCGGAAAAAAACGTTAGAAACGCACTGGTAAGGAAGAAGAGGGGGTCCTCGCCCTGTCAAAGCCGTATTTCAGGAAGGATGTTGGAACCGTGTCATCAAGCGGCTGTTCTCTCACTGTCCATGTGTTCGCATCCACAGATGAGTGTGTATCCAGAACAAATGCCCATCTGCCTCTGTCGGCATGCGTGTGAGGCTGCAGAGAGGGAGAAGTCGGGCTTCTAAGCTCAGAGCGGCACCTGCCTTAACACAGTGACTTAGCAGAGAAGCACAGCTGTGAGAAAGCAATCTTTTTAAAAGTGCCTGGGTTTCCCTGTTTCTTCTTCTCCTCCCCTCCTTTTTTATTTATTTTTTTAACCCAAAAGTACTCATCATGGAAATAATCTTAGACGAGCTACCGAATGGTGAACTAAAAATACCACAAGGTGATCAACAGCAGTTCCATTTTGCTCCTGGCACCCGGGGCTTAATGAAGCGAAAGCTGTTTTCTGTTCTAGTTTTCCCTCTTTTCAATCTAAGGAACACATTCTAGTTCTTTGCATATATTTAGGCTGCAGGGCTGAGATTTTTGTGAGATCTTCCCAGCTCCTGATACATTCACTGGTGGGAAAATTTCGAAATGCAGGATTTTTGTTTTGTTTTTAAGTGATACATTCCTGGTAGTATTTCATCATTCTTCTTTTGTTTCATATAGTTTGAAATAACCTGGTATGTTTTTAATTCAAACATTATAAACACCACTCTCTCCACTTCCCCCCCCCCTTGCAAAAAAAAAAAAATAGTACCATAAGAGCCACTGTTGCCCCAATAAAAGAAAAAAGCAGTAGTCAGAACAAATACTGCATTTGGGTTTCAGTACTATGGTCTCCCCGTAACATGAACATAACTCTCTAGTAAGAACTAGGATTTGGTCAGAATTTAAATTAACCACATTGTCTTGATGATTTAGTCAATAAAGAGCCAGGTAGATTCTTCCTCTTCCTCCTAAAATGGGCTATTTGATTGTTTTTATCTTGGTTAATCACAAATTTATAATCTCTTCCAACATAGTTTAAGAGGCAAATAAAAAGCTGAAAATGTTCCCCAGAGTGGTTGAAAGTTAACTTATAGTTTCCTCAAAATTGTTTCGGGACTTAATAATAAGAACTTTCTTCCAGTTATATAATAGTAATACGAAGGCCCCAACATTCTTATTTTGTATTGGGAAACTAGATAGAATAAAGAAAAAGTTTATTGGGAAAAATATATTTTTAATAGGCTTACGAATGTAAGTTATGTTATCCATGTAGTTTATGGGATAACACGCTACTTTTTTAAAAATCAATTCCTGCATTTGTCATTGAACTTGTATATCTTAAAAATATACATAGGCTCATTTCAGTACTGTTTTGATCATTTGATTACAGCTTTCAGTGGCCATTTTTGTCATATATTTATTTTAAATTTCAACTTACATATAACAATAACATAGTTAAAAGTATAGTTAAAATAAAGGACGGATTTTTTGCATGAAGTATAGTTAAGATGAGAGTGGTAAGTCCAGTCACTAGAATATCATCTTTCTTATAGCTTCAATAAGAAACAAATAAAATGGTGACTTTCCAGTAAGGAATAAACTTTGCACTAATTTTAAGCATGAATGTGAAATCAATGCAGCAAAATTATGTAAGTGGACGTAATGGCTGCCGTATAAGCCAATATCCATCCATCAGTCTCCACCACCAGTCTCCACGCCTCCCTTGGAGTAACCCCTCTGGGTTGCTGGTTTGTTGCCCATCCCTGCACCATACTCGTACTCTCGCATTCATGTAGAATTGTAGAGTATCAAGGGAGACAGTACTTATAGACCAGCCCATGTGGAAATGGGGATCTCTGGCTTCTGGACTACATTGTATGTACCAAGAAAACAAAAGTGAAAGGACACTAATAACTATATTCTATAGGCTACATAGAGTAGAAACCTCTCAAAAGGAATGTAGGATCAGTTGTTGGCAGATAAATAATATGTACTTTCTCTCCCCACACACCCCCATATGTAGCTGTGTATTAGAGCATATTAATTCATCTAGCCACATATCATCATCACTATTATTATTTCCACTCTCCAAAATTAAATAAGTACATAGATATAGTATTTTTTTGTTACTTAAAGCTCATCAAAGTTGCATAGTTAGAATATTCCTAATCAGCCAGTTCATGTGGATTTGGGAGAATCCATTTGTAGAAGCACTGAAATCTACTTTATTAGATTTGTCCTGGTGAAATTAATTTTAAAAGAACATTTTTAAAGGGCCTAGAATACGCCATATGTCTAATTCACCACTATTATGTATCAAAAATAACTTTGGAAAGAAAAATTCTCTAAAAGAACGATAGAAAAGCATCAAGGGATCATAAAGATCTTTCAGTTGAACTTTCCCATTATACAGATAAGAAAGTTGAGACAAAAGAATCAAAATGATGATTCAAGATAAGAAAGTCTCCTGACTTCCACTCTGATACCTCTTTCTAAGCATTGTATCCTGGCAGTCAGTAGACCATAACGGTGAAGAGCCAGGCACATCCTGGGTTCAAATCCTGGCTCCTCCACTTAACCAGTGTTGTTAGTAAACATGCCTCAGTTTTGTCCTAAACTTCCCCATCTTTAAATAATTATAATAGTCAATAATAATAAGTAATAGATATAATAGTATCCACTAAGTAAGTTTGTTCAAGGGTTAAATGAGCTATTATATGCAAAGTGCTCATCTTAGTGTGACCACTTAAAAAGTACTATGTGACTGTTAGCTGATGTTATTACTATCTTTCATAAACATTTCCAGTACAGTTTCAGGGAAAGAGAAAAAACAGCTGAAGTGCCCTCTTTGAAACCTGAGCCCATTTCTACATCATAATCATGGATGGCTCTGAACACAGAAGTCAGTAATGACTGGATCCTTCACAGATTTACCAAGGACTAATCATATCACACCAACTTCTTCCTTCCTTCCTTCCTTCCTTCCTTCCTTCCTTCCTTCCTTCCTTCCTTCCTTCCTTCCTTCCTTCCTTTTGTTACTTTTCCTTCCTTTCTTTTTTTCTTTCTTCCTTTCTTTCTCTGTGTTAGGGCAATGGTGCATTTGAAGAGGCCTCCCTGGTCTTTTCTTTAACTGGGACTAGTGACAGCCTTGTCAGAGATGTGGAAGGGACAGAAGACAGTCAGGTGGAATAGAGAATTAGTAACTAGTGAAGCAGCTCTGCTTAAATGTGCAGGTGGATGAATCAAAGCAAGTCCTCAGCCCTGTTCTGGTTCACACATTTATTAATGACTTAAATGAAGCTATTGCAGTCCTGCTTATTCAATTGGCAAGTAGGAGCCATGCAGATATATGAAGCTGAAGAATTAAATTTGGATTGATAAAGTCGATGACTAAGGTCCCTTTTAACTCTGATAGTTTGCTACATTGTTTGAACAATTGAATTACCAATGTTCAAAGATTAAATTTTGAAACACCGAGGAAAACTTTATAAAAGAATTCCCCCAGTAAAGATCCCTGTCCGTTGGGAGCTGACCTCTCTCCGTGTCTGGGAGGTACAGTACCTTCTAGCATTGGAAAGCTGTATGATGATACCATGCCCAGGAGCAATTACTCCAGATAATATAGCTTTGGAAATTAGATGTGGAAAACTTCAGCTCCCTTCATTCTGTGCAGATTTCTTATAAATAAATCACCTCAGTTTTCATTAGTATCATAAATGGATCCAGCCAGCTACACAGGGAGTAGCTCTGTCCCAACGACCGCATTAGCGTTAGTGCCCGGTTCCCTCTTTCGGCAGTGGATTTGCTGTATTTCCGCGTGTGCTGTCTGAATTGGGATTCCCCCAGGAGCTCCTCTTTTTTATCACTTAGGTAGCAAGCATACAGCTCTTCCATCTGTTATCTCTGACCTGCTGTGATGTCAGTTGACCTGGGTGGATTAATTTTTAATAGAGATACACGCGCTACTCATGTCCAGAGTTCTTTGTGACAAGACACATGGCTGAAATAAAAACCACTGTCCCCGGGGAATTTTGGTCTGGGTAGGAAAACACATTTATTTATTTATTTATTTATTTATGCGGTCCTTCAGGAGGAACAACCAGTTTGAAGCCTGAAAACTTTTCTGTTTTCTCTTTGAACAATTTTCTTGCAATATTTCTTATAATATCTTTGTCTGTTTTATTACTCTAAAATTACTGGTTACGATGCAAAACATTTCCCAAACCAGCAGTTGGGAATCCTCAGGACCAACTCTATCATGTGCCACACTGTTCTGGGTTTTTTCTTTCTCATTTTTATAGTTAAGTGCCAACGATCAAAACATGAGATAGCCTTGTATTTTGAGATCATTTCAAAATAAAACAGGAACGGTTGGTTTTATAGATTCTTCATTATATTGAACACATTATACATGCAGACGAATGATTAAAAATCCTTTTTTTGTTTTGTTAAGGATAAAACTCATAATGGTTTTCCATCTCTCATTTTGAAATAAGTGAATTCATCTACCCTAACTGTATGCTTTAAGAGAAAATGTCATCCATAAGCTAGAATTTCTTCGGCTGTGTATTTCATATGTACCTCCGGCAGCACTAAGGAAATGACGTTTGGTTTTCTTGTTAGTGAAGTGGTTGGTCAAGAATGGAGCTACAGCCCTAGCCAGTTTGGCTCAGGGCGTAGAGCATCATCCCAGTTTCAGTTCTGGTCAAGGGCTCGTACCTCAATTGCAGGCTCCTCCCCGACCCAGACCCTGATCAGGGCTCATGCAGAGGCAACCGATCGATGTGTTTCTCTCACATCAATGTTTCTTTCTGTCTTTTCCTCTCTCCTATTCTCCCTAAAAATCAGTAGAAAAAATGTCCTCGGGTGAGGATAAACAAACTAAATAAATAAATAAGATAAAACACTAATTTTAAAAAAAAAAAGCCCTGGAAATACTGGGAAAGCACTTTAAAAAAAAAAGAATGGAGCCACAAAACTCAGCTGAGCTAACTAAAAGGAAATAAGATATGTGGCTCCATGTCAGCCACAAAGCATCAAATAAGCATAACTGCGTTCCATGATTAGTATTTTATAGTTCATTCAGCATCACAATATATCTCTTACTGGAGACATGTTTGGTTAATGGTTACACACACTCATTTTGCAAACAGAGATGGCATAGCTGAAAACTTAAGTCAAAAATTAGTTGTAACATTTTTAAGAGATACTCTGCTATGATTCAGACAATTTAAAAGGCTTCGGGATCTTAGCCTTTTCAAACTAAGTGTTGCAGAGTAGAAGTGTCCAACCAGCCAGCACACCCCTATGCCAATATCAACTTCAGACTTTGTCACCACCCTCTGTCCCCAGACTGTGCTTGTCACCACCCTCTGTCCGGCCACCCAACCTTGCCCTCCCCCCTGGCTGTTTTGCTCCTTGGCCTCTCTGAAGTGAGTTTATTGCCTGCTGTGTTGTTGTTCAAACCATCTTAATTTAACCCTTTCCCTGTCCCGGCTCCATGGATTTTAGTCCTTGCAGAAAATTACTGCTATTTTATGACCTATCATGAAATAAAAGATTCAATCTCGTCAGCTTAATAGTCCCATTTTCCTTAACACTACATTTTTATTATTTTTTTAGAGATTACTTTTCACTTTCCTTCTCGCCCTCTGACTTCTCAGTCCATTTTTTACTTTCACGTTGGCAACTCCGAGCTGCTCCTGTCTGAGCCCTGCCTCTGAGGAGGAGCCACTGATAGCTTTAGCGTAAATGATGAAACAACGCCTCTGCGTCCCCAGCTTCAGCCAAGTAAATGTACCAACAGATTCTCCGCCACCTTTGAGACTCACTAGGCAAGAGTCTGTCTTCAACACTTCCATTTTTTCCCAAATATTTATATTATCATCTGAGTTCCCAGATAAGTTGGGTCTCTTTAAATCTTGAGAAAACTAGGGACCTCATTCCACATGCGGTTAATTTTTTTTTTCATTAATGTGCTTATCTCCCCTACGACACAGTGGGGTCTTCAACAGTTTCATACAGTCATCCTTGTTATTGCAGCACCTGGCACGTTCTAAATTAAAGCACTGTCCTACAGTCAGGAGATTTAGTTTCTAGTCCCAGCTGTTGTCATTGATTAGGTATTTGCTCTTAACCTCCTCAAGTTTCCTTATCTGTAATCTGTTGGGTTGAGTCAGTGGTTCTCAAAACTGACTGCATTTGGTATCACTTGTGCAGCTTTTAAAAGTGTGTGTGTGTGTGTGTGTGTGTGTGTGCGCGCGTGTGTGTGGTCTACACATCTGGGCCCTCATCTAAAAATTCTGTTTAATTGTGTGATGTGAGGACCTTACGTTGGGAGTTACTTCTATCTCCTTGTGTGCCCCTGACGTGCAGCCGGGTTGAATGATAACTAGAGTAGATTCAACGAGCTCTAATGTTCTATGATTATAATATGATCTTTTAAAATAAAATACTGAGTAGCACTTGTTGAAGATAACTTAGTAGATGTTATAAATACTTTGATAGCTGAAGGAGCAATTGTCCCATGATTCAGACTGTGGGAATCCATTCTGTGCCAGAATCTAACATCATGGTCAAATCTTAGCTTTGTGTAAATCACAGTGATCCACAAGTGTATTTAAAGCATAACTTTTTTTCATGCCGAGAGTATTAGAAATGAAATACCCTACTTCATCAGAGATCTATCTTTAAAATATGTTAGATAGGATTTTTTTTAATAAGGAAAGGAATACATTGAAGTGGATCTTGCAGTGAGTACAAATGAATATCATCCTATTCACTCCCAAAATCATAAATCAGTATTTTTGTACTTAGTATGTCTTTTCCTTAAAGATCATCTAAGATAATTTGTACAGATTTGTCCTTTATAAGGCGTTCTTCTTTTCTCTCCTTTTTTTTTTCTGATTAATTTGTATATCCTACTTTAACTGTATTCTTGAGCAGCTTCTGAAATTTTGACTGAAAAGCATGCATCTTAAACATGCTAACCCTAACCACTAAGCAGAAGCGCATGAAAAAGCTTACTTACCTAAACCTCAGTGGAAGGCACCAGCTCATAAATCATGGACTCACTCACAATTACTGTGACACCTTAGCTGGACTTCTGTACATTAATGAAAGATGGATAGCCAAGATGCCAAGTACCTTCCTCCCTGACACATTTCTTTTCCATAAGAAAGTGTGGAAAGTTCCCGCCAGTGACCTGCAGCTGGGAGTCGGGACAGACACCATTGCTCCTTCAAGGCTGTTTCTAAGGGCAGCCCTAGCAAATTCTCTTTTTAAAGGAAGTGAGGATGGAGATAGAAGGCAGATGATGGCTCTCAGACAATTTGGTGATTCTGGTTGGGACATAGTGTCTCTAGTCAGAACCTTAAATCTAAAATGAGAAACCATTCTGTGCCTCTTAAATTCATTACCTCCTAATGCTTTCAGAAAACTTGGCAAACAGTTGTGCTTTAAAGAATGATTTTGGCCCGGCCAGCGTGGCTCAGTGGTTGAGTGTCAACCTATGAACCCAGAGGTCACGGTTTAATTCCTAGTCAGGGCACATGCCTGGGTTGTGAGCTTGATCCCCCTGGCGGGGGGGGGGGCAGGAAGCAACTGATCAATGATTCTCTCTTATCGATGTTTCTGTATCTCTCTCTCTTATCTCTCTGAAATATATATATATATATATATTTTTTTTTTTTAAGAATGATTTTGACCTCTTAACCCTCATTATTTTCCAGATCCCATGCCTGCTTTGTCCTCATGGCAGCAGGAGAACGGGGACTCAGACGATGCGCCCCTCTCCCCACCAGCCGGGCGTCTCATTCGTCAGCTTCTGGACGAAGATAGCGACCCCATGATCTCTCCACGGTTCTACCCATATGGGCAGAGTAGGCAATACCTGGATGACACAGAAGTGCCTCCTTCTCCCCCAAATTCTCACTCTTTCATGAGGTAGGTTTCTTTTTGTTGATCAGCAAATGCATCATCATTAGGATAGTCATGGCTGATGGGCAATAATTTTTCTTAATTAAGTTCTAAGTCTGTGAGGGAATATATTTAAAATTCTCCCTCTTGGGACACAGGCTTCATCGTAGTTTCTCAGTTGAACTGTGGTCCAACTGCACATCACATGCTGAATTTGCGTTGGCACCTCCTTTCCAAAGCTCTCTCAAATTTAACTTTGAAGCCTCAGCGGACATTTCCATCCTAACTTTGCTAATTATAAATGTGAGCTAGAGGAAATTAGACCCATTTAATAGGTGGGACATATAAAGCCCAAAGTCACAAAATAAATTAGTATAGTTTATTTTATTAGAGAGCATGAAGACCATTCGCACCCTCCCCCTCCATGCCTCCTCCTCATCCCCCAGCTCTTCCCAGCATGCAGTGACTCACTGCTGGGGAGCTGACTCAAGGGTGCCCCTCACAGGCAACGGAGCTGCTCTCTGGGGTCCTACAATGATGAGCACGAGGACCTGACACCTGCCCAGCTCACACGAAGGATTCAGAGCCTTAAAAAGAAGATACGGAAGTTTGAGGACAGATTCGAAGAAGAGAGGAAGTACAGAGTAAGTGCCTCCTCTCTCTGATGTGACATACCAACATGTCAGCAATGCAGAGAAGTGGTAAAGGTTAAGTGAGATATCTAGGGAGTCTCAAAGCAAAAAGGAAATAAAGACTGGGTAGTGAACTCTCATACACCTCAAACTTCGTGTATCAGCATTTTCCTTGCACAAATGTATTCGTATAAACTAGAGGTCCAGTGCATGAAAATTTGTACACTCAGGGGGGAGTCCCTCAGCCCGGCCTGTACCCTTTTGCAGTTTGGGACCCTTTGGGAGATAGCCACCTTCCAGTATAGGCCCGTTCCCCAAGGTATTGGGCCTAAGCTGGCAGTCAGACATCCCTCTGGCAGCCTTGGAGCCCTCAGGGGATTTCCAACTGTTAGCTTAGGCCTGCTTCCCTTGGGGAGTGTGCCTAACCCATCAGTTGTACATCCTTAGTGCTGCCACAGAGGCGGGAGAGGCTCTCGCCACCACCGTTGCACTTGCAGTTGTCAGCCCAGCTTATGGCTTACTGGAGCTCCCACTGTGGGAGTGCACTGACCACCAGGGGGCAGCTCCTGTATTGAGCGTCTGCCCCTTGGTGGTCAGTGTGCATCATAGGGACCAGTCATTCCACCATTAGGGTCAATTTGCATATTACCCTTTTATTATATAGGATAACTTAAACACTTCAGTTTACGTTCTGTAAACTTATCAGTGAGCCAGAATGGAAAAATCATTAAACGATGTCTTTTGTTTGGCTACAACTTAATTCAAGATTATCTTCTAAAATTTCATTAGTACTGACTTCATTCTACTCTCAGTTCCTTCCTTGGTATTTCCCACAAGAAGAGCAAAAAGGCATTTTTCAAGGTGGTTGCAGAGTAAAATATCATACATTGCTCTGCTTTCTATTCTGTTAGCCTGACAGGTTGAACCCTACAAGTAATGGAAATAGGGCCATCCATGGGTCTTATACAAGTCCGTGACCATAAAAACTTAGCATTTTGCCTCTGAGGAATTCTTTAAAACATCAAAAATAACCAGATGTAAAGAAGGATGCTGGAATTAAACTTGTAAAGTTTTCCCTGATTGGTCCTGGTTAATTTCTTATTCCAATGAGACTCATGTTTCCTTCCTGCTTAAAACAAACTGATCATCAAATACTTCTTTTTCCTGCTCCAATTCCAAGACATTCACCATAGTTTTCCTTTTCTCAGCCCTCCCATAGTGACAAAGCAGCCAATCCTGAGGTTCTGAAGTGGACAAACGACCTTGCCAAATTCCGGAAACAACTAAAAGGTAGGTAAAGCTCTAGACCTATGGCATGGTTTCTAATAAATAAGCCAGGTACAGAATCTCATGCCCAATGCTACTCTAAATTATGCCAGAAAGAGACTTAGCTTGTTTGGCTCAGTGGATAGAGTATCGGCCTGTGGACTGAAGGATCCCAGGTTCAATTGCGGACAAGGGCACACGCCTGGGTTGCAGGCTCGATCCCCAGTAGGGGACATGAAGGAAGCAGCCAATCAATGATTCTCTCTCATCATTGATATTTCTATCTCTCTCTCCCTCTCCTTTCCTCTCTGAAATCAATAAAAACATATCTTAAAAAAAATAATAAAATATGCCAGAAAGACAAGTTCCTTAAGGCTGCTTCCCAGTGCTCTCAGAAATTAGGGGATACCTTCTCCATGGTCTTAATCACAGGGTATCCCAGAGTTGCTAAGATGCAAATCCTGTAGCATTTCTTCATTTTCCTAAATCGCTAATAAAAAGATGATGGTTTCAATTCAATATTCATTAAGTACCTGTTTAAGGCTTTATTTGCTGTGGTATTAGAAGACATAGACACAGAAATGAATATGAAAAGGACTGTCCCTCAAGGAGCTTGCTGAGGCAGACATATAAGCAACTAGATAGAATACAAAATAAAAAATAATTCCAAAATGAGGGACATGAGTCACACACAAAAAGTTGGCCAGCAGTTGGGCACTGGATCAGTACCAGTAAGTACCTGTCAACACTAAGGCAGTAAGTGTAGGAGAACACCTGCCACATTCTGAGAACAGCGAGCAGGTTGGTGTGGCTAAAGTACAGATATTCAATAAAAGACCTAGAGCTTTCTCAGGAATGAAGGTTAGGGAAACTGTTCAGTTAGCCCAGAAAGGCATTATCGTTTTCTCGGGTTTTATATAATAACCTAAATGATTCAAATAATGTTATAAAAATATACCTTCTGGCGGGAGAGGGGGGGTAGACAGGGCTAAGTCGCCATTAACATCACAGACGTCATTTCTCATATATCTCCGCCCACAAATATTTTCAACTAGAGTCAAAACTAAAGCTATCTGAAGAGGACCTAACCCCCAGGCTGCGGCAGCGAAGCAACACACTCCCCAGGAGTTTCGGTTCCCAACTTGAGAAAGAAGATGAGAAGAAGCAGGAGGTGGTAGACAAAGCAATCAAGCCCAACGTGGAAGCCACACTGGACTCCATCCAGCGGAAGCTGCAGGAGAAGCGGGCAGAGAGCAGCCGTCCCGAGGACATTAAGGTGTGGTGATTCGGTGAAGGCCCCAAGCTGACAGCTCACCCTAAACCATGGTAGATGCATGGGACATGCCACACAGATCCCAGTGGGAAGACTGGTGGAGGGACACCTTTTGAAACCTCCCACACCCTCATCTTGCACACTCTTAGATGTTCGGAGAAGCCGATGAAACAACTTCAAGTGCTTTAACTGTAGCTAATTTGGCTTTTGACTTCAAGTTAAAAGCAGAAAACTCTACTGTACAGATTGCAGAATGAACGTAGTTAGGTTCATACTCAATTTGGTGACCCTCAGGTAGAAGAATCATTAGAGCATTTAAAACATCAATCCTCTGGGACTGTGTAATCTATCAGTGTAGACATCGCGTGGGCTGTTAAGTGGAGCCGCGTGTGCCTCGCAGCCTTGCTTGCCTCAGTCCGCAACATGCCTTTGCTGCTACAGGGGAGTCGATGATGTTTCTGCCGTGCTATCCTATTTCTAGCGAAAGGTCAGGAATAGCTCATTCCTAAGTGAGCTTGGGTAGAGCAAGGAGGAGCTGTTGTGTGAGGATTCTTTTTAATCCTACTTATTTTTATTGTTGAACTGAAGAAGGAAAAATCCAAGAAGTTGGAATGTTCACAGATGTTTCCCCTTCTCATCGATCTCCCCTTGTGTTTGCACAGGACATGACCAAAGACCAGATTGCTAATGAGAAAGTGGCCCTGCAGAAAGCTCTGTTACATTACGAAAGCATTCATGGGCGGCCGGTAGGTGAACGCACTGACTTCTCCTTCTGATCGGGCTAAACCCTCTGGCTTAAGAAATGGATCTTCCGTGTTTGGTATTTTACAAATGAGGCTCCCTACTATTTAACAGATGACTCTGTTTTCACCAGAACCAGGCTTTCTGAAGGCTAAACCTGTGATAAGAGTTTCACTGCCTTGTAGATGCTGAATTTAATTGAGTTCCGAAGAAAAATTAGTTTGCAACTAAAATTTAGCCCCTGGTGTCCTGCTTTAAGGGGCTAATGTTGGGGAGGCGAGGGGGGTATGAATTGATGCACAGAACCCTGGAGTGAGGAGGCTTCGGTGTCCCAAGGTCTGCCTCCATGAGCTGATACTGGCTCCAGGCATTCTTACCCATAAATAAATGGGCTAAGCTAGAATCATCTGCCCTCAAATTTGATCTCTCTGCAGAGCAGTTGCAATCAGTGTTTGTCCATGGAGAAGTTGCAGCCGCCACCCAGAATCAAAAGTGTGAGGAATCCAAAATATGGCTCTGCCTTTTCGTAACAAGAAGCATTTGAGGCAGTTCGCTGCTCAGGGAGAGTTCATGTCAGTCTGGGGAAGACAAGAGCATGATAGGCTTCTCTCTTTCTTAGGGAACCTATAGTCAGGTGTCCATGTCAGTTACTCTTAGTAACCTGTTCAGAATGTTGTCGAGTAAAATCGACTCTTAAAAGCAGGTATAAAAAACATGAAGTTTATGTCTACAGAAGGATTTTTATATAGCCCAAAAAGCATGCATCTCTTTTCTAGTTGCAGCATAGCTATATAAAGGAGACAGTCTTTTCACCTGAGGTGGGTTCTTTTAAATAAAGAAGCTTCCAAATAATGCACTAGAGGTCTGTGAGGGCCGGAACTCTGGGTTTTGTGAAGCTAACCCTCAGCCAGTAGCACAAGACCTGCCACAGCGTATGACCAATAAACTACCTGTAAAATGCACCTTCCATGGTGTTCTGCTTCTGAATTTATCAGGTTTAAGTTTAAAAAAGAAGCTGGGGCTGATGGTGATTGATTTTGCTGGCCTGCCCTGCAGTGGAAAAATACTGGCGCTCTGGGATGATGGTCATGTTTCCAGCCAAGTTGTTTTGTTTTTTTCAAGCCAAGTTTTGTTTTGGGTCTCTAAAAGCATTGAACCAAGGAGTAAATGCACTGGCGCTCACATACCTTGTGAAACTGTGTCCTTCTCTACTGGAGTATTCAGAAACTGAACTGCCAAGAGTAGGCTCAAAGCTTTGAGTGCCTCGTCATGGCCACCAGACAGTCCCTAGGCGAAGGGGTCAAGACTTGTGTGTTTTACTTCTTTTCATGGCACGAATTCACGTTATGACATTGATTAAAGACTTTCTTGCCTGGGGCCCTGAGATCTCTCAGCTGCATTCTAGACTTAACCTTAAGGGGTTCAGGAGGTTGGGGTTGGGAGTGGGTGCACGTGGTACCTGAGGCTGAGTTGCTCTGAGACTCGGCAGGTCTAGATTCCGAACCCAGCCCTGCTGAGACTAGCTCTGTGACTTCGGGCTCAGAGGTAACTTCTCAGAGCCTCAGGGCTCTGTCAGCTAATAGATGTCTGTCTTAGGTCTTCTGGAGACTGAGTGACCTAACAGGCACACACATTTACCTGTAGGGCGTCTGGCACTGAGGGAGGTTGGGCAGAGTGGCTCTGCTGGGGGGAGAGGGAATTGCCAAGTAAATGATAGCTTTCACTTCTGTTACAATTACATGTTCCGCGCCCTGTGGCCTACTTCTTAGTGACTGAATCAGGAGAAGGAATGCACGTTTTTAGCACTCTTATAATTAGCAATAAGAAATACTAGTTTTTGGACCTGTCTTTCTATTCCCCTTTCTTTCATCATTCCTTCTGATGAAGGAAGAACACCTTTCTGGGTCAGATTCTAGCATCTCGTATGAGGTAGGGAACATATGCTCTGGGAGTTTGTCACTTATTCCTGGCCCAGGGTCCGGCTCTCTGCCTCACTCTGGAACATGATGTTCCGACCTCAGGAAAGGCAGAGTCCATTTGGTACTTGGCCAGTCCACAAATCGGAGTGAACTTTTCATTCTCAGATCCGTGGTGTTGCTATGGACCCTGGATTGTAAATAACATTTGGGCAACACTCTTTAAAATTAAAAAAAAAATTAATAATTCATCTACTCTACTCCCAGTGCTAAACTATCATTCCAAACCCTAGGATTTTTTAGAAAAGCTGGTGCTCCTAGTTCCTGGGTTTTGCTGAGTCTGCAGATTTTTATTTAAAGGGACACTGCAAGTCACAGGTCAAAATAATTATCTGCCAATTCTATACATTTTAAAGAAGGCTGTTTGCTTTAACGGGGTACTCTGTAGGCAGACTGACATGTAACAAAACATACTCGTTTACACACAGACACATATTCCCTACAAATTATTATTAAAGTGGCCCTTTTCAGTATTTAAGAATCTCAGGAGTAGACGATGTCACAGCAGGAAGCAGCGCAGATGGCGGCAGCTCCCTGCTCTGCCTTATTCATGGTCCCCTGCTTGATGACAGCGGTGACGGGGAGAACGGGTTGCTTGCTCAGAGCTCCTGGGTTCTTGAGTCTCTTCCTCATCAGTATATTTTAATCTTATATTTTAAAACGTTGGGACACCAAACATCATGTTCAAATTTAAATGCAGATTCTAAAGCTATGCATAAGTACTCTCCTTTGCTGTTTGGGATTATCTGATCTTTGCACAGTTAGCCTACTGTCTTTTACCTGCAAATGAAGAAGAGAGAGTTGTCATTTTCCAATCCATGGGCCAAGAATGCACAGTTATAGGAATCGAACTGTGTCTTCTGCTAGCAGTGTTATGACTCAGAAATACCCATCCACTCATTCCAAGGCCTATTCTTGGTCAGTAGGGGAATCCCTGATGACTGATGACTCAAGAATAAGAGTGTCAGCCTCCGAACGGTTTTCCCATGGCCCACTTCACACCGCCTGTCCTTTATTGACAGTCCAGTTAAAGCCCTGCTTTGTTTATCTGACTATTGGTTGGCTTTTGGTTCTGCTCACAAATCAGCACGGACAATCGCATGTGACAGGTGAAAGCTATATTAACTTTTAGTATGAACAACCCTATGGCTTCAGATATATACTCTGAAAATAATTCTGGTATAATTCAAGTTGTATTTCTACTTTCTACACCTCAGACTTAAAGATCTTTGGTATTTTTTATGTTCAGATACTTTTATCAAATGCCAGTGTTAACTTTGGTGGAGTCATGATGAGTTTCAACTTTCCATAGTCAAAAATTGAATTATATTAGATCATTTACAGGTATTAGTTCCTGAGGGCCATTAATTTTAAACATGAACAATTCATAGAAAGTCTAAATGTCAGCAAAATAAGCCAAAGAATTAAGTCAGTGAGCCTCTTCATCTACTCCAACTAGAAAATTTGGGTTTTGATATAAGACTTAGAAATTGGTTTTGGTGAAATTTGCTCTATCTGTCTCTTTCTATAAATCAAAGATGTTTCTGCCAGCAGCTAGTCCACAGTGGGAAAGTGCTGGCTGCTGCTTCTTTCTATTTTAGTATGTCTTTTGGTCACTAAACCATCTATTGTTTATCTTGCACATTAGATCACACCACATCATGTGTTGACAGTGAAGATATGCCTTAACTTATCTATAACACATTTAATGGATATATCTTATATCAAAAAAAACAAAACAAAAAAACAAGATTTGATGTGGTCCAGTCCTAAATTTTGTCATCTTACAGGTGAATTTGTACTAGTCACTCCGTTTCTGTTCTTCAGACTTATTTGTGGCTGTTATTTAACTTTCCTTGAAGGATAACATAAATACAGAAAAGAGCCCAGATTATATGTCTTGATGTAAACAAATCCAGGTAACCAGCATCTTTAAGTCAATAATTGTGTATGGCCCACAGATGATGTTATAAATATCTAAATGTCCCTTGGCAGAAAAAAGGTTCCCCACCCCTGATCTGGGAACTCTGAACCTTGAGGAGTTTTAAACAAGGAACTAATAGTGATCATAGCTTTGATTGAGGAAAACCAAGCTGCTAATGGAGTGATTTCCAGAGTGGTCTATAGCTAAAGTAGATATTTTAAACACCATCTGAATAATGTTGTCAGTTTAAATAAATTTTGTGAGAATAGAGAGACTTTATGTGAATCATCTGTACTTTCTCTAGGCCCAGAGCATGCTGGGACAGCTGGTAGACAGCCTTCTCAGCTCTCCTGTTCTTGCTTTCCAGGTCACCAAGAATGAACGTCACGTTATGAAGCCACTCTATGACAGGTACCGGCTGGTCAAACAGATCCTGTCCCGAGCCAACTCAGTGCCCATCATGGTGAGTTCACCACCTCTCTGTTGTTAATTACCTGGTTGAATGGACCCTGGCTAATAGGAGGACCCTAGCCTGCCTTCTCATTAAAGAATAGGTTTTAAGAGTTGATTTTGCCATTAATATTGATGGCCCGTACGCTTGAGGAATGAAGAATTTGTCAAAGACTTTTGACACTAGACAGGTAAAAAAAAAAAATTGAGCAAATCTGAAGCTGATAGAATTTTTGTTTTCTTTTGAGAGTCATGCTTTGGCCAGGAACATCTCCCCGACACGTGCTAGGCCGACTCCCCCACTCTTTCCTCTGAGACAGAGCACCCAGGGGTCAGGCCTGTGCTCTCTCCAGGCCTCTCCACACCAGGAGTGTCTCTAGTCCCAGGGGTGTCTGTGAATAGCCTTGTCTCCGCCTCTCAGAGGGGATACAGGGCTCCTATCCAGGGAGAAGTCTGCTAAGGAACTCAGGACAGCCAGCCTTCTCTTTCTGGAGGACTTGGAGAAGTGTGAGGTGGAACGGGGGCGAGGCTAATGACTGTGAAGGTGCTCTCAGAGGCCGCCATCCTTGGACTTAGCTGCTGTTGGCCTCTGAGTTTTAATTTTGGAGAAGGGAGCAGCACTGGCCAGCCCCGTCACCCTGCCCCACCGCCTGGGCTTCTCCACCTCCCCTGTGAGTGCCCTGTGAATCCGCGTCCACCTCCTGGGCACTCGGTTGCCTCTGTTTCAGTTGCCTCTGCCCAGGGACCTGAAGGCGTCTTCTGCCGGCTTCTAGGCTTTTTAGTAAGCGGACGCCGCCTCCTTGTGTTGTGGAAGTGCACACTCCCCCTGGCCACTGCTCTCCATTCCTCTCCCGCCTCCCGTTTATTTCCCGGCCTCCGCTGGGGTCTTCACACCTTTTCGCCTTTTCGCAGTGTGCGTGCTCCTGGGACTGAGGGAGGGTCCAGGGTCCGCAGGCTGGTGTGTTTGAAGGGAGCTCCTTGTCTAGAAATGCCCTGCAGAGTGAACCAGTAGCTAACCCACACAAGGATTAAATCTAAGGAATCACATTCATACTTCAGTCAGGAACGCTCAGGGGCCCTGAGTAGGGTGAGTGGACGATGGGGATGTCAGGGAACTTTTGCATCACATCACGAGCTGATGCTATTCTAGGTGAAGCTGCGAAGTGCAGCTGTCCTTGTCATGACTGGGATTGGGAGGAAAGGGGTGGGAGGCAGGTGGGTGGTTCTGCTCGGGTTTCCTCTGAGTGTTTGGTTAAGGTACTTCTTACTCTCGGGGCTGGGAGAGACGTGGGAGGTTGGCCAGCAGCAGAGAGAGCTATTCCTGCTCTCATGGAAGCTCCCTGGTGGGGCAGGAGAGGAGTGGGGCTCTGGAGTGAAGAAGCAACTTGAAAAGAACTTTGTTTGTCGCTGGTTTTCCTGGGAATTTTTGGTGGGAAGGGGTTAGAGCACATCATTAAAAGGCAGCAATGAATCCTGGTGAGGCAGAGGAGGCGGAGAGCTGGCAGGAAAGGGGAAGAGGTTCGCTGTGTAACCTTGTCAACGCCTGTTGCAGGGTTCCCCTTCCAGCAAGCGGAGAAGCCCTTTGCTGCAGCCAATTATCGAGGGCGAAACTGCTTTCTTCTTCAAGGAGTCGAAGGTGAGGACCTCCAGCTGCTAACCTCTTGCTAAATCTGCCTCAGTTCCCTCCCTTTCTCCTGGGAACAGAAAGGGGTTGTGGCTGGGCCTTTCAGTGATGGGTTCTGGTAGTATTCCCAACACATCTGCATGGAGTCAACTGTGGACAATCCTTTTTTTCTTTATATCCTGTACTAGAGGCCTGGTGCACGAATTCGTGCATGGGTGGGGTCCCTCAGCGTGGCCTGTGTGGATTGGGCCAAAACTGGCAGTTCAACACCACCTGCCGCTCCTGCCTGCTACTTCAACCCCACTGTGTCTGCCACAGGCTCACTCCTGGAAAGGCTTGCACCTCCACAGTGGTGCTCGCCAGCCCTGAGCCCTGCGTCTGGTGCCCATCCCAAGGGGGGTGGAGGTGGGGCCAAGACATGAACGACCCTGTCCCAGGATCCAGATCCATCCCGCTGATGTTCACAGGGGTTGTCAGGAGCCACCAGTGGCCACTTTTATATCGTTTCTTCCTTGTGGAGCGTCTAGGGAGAGGAGGCCAGTGGCTCTGTCAAGATCATGCCTGCGGCACCGGTCCATCGGTGCCTGGCCCGTTCTCTGGAGATTGGACCTACAGGACTACTGAGGGAGTGAGTGGCTGCCACCAGGCTGGTGGGCCACAGGGACAGGTCGGTCAGCTGAGTGGCACTCCCACTGTGGGAGTACACTGACCACCAGGGAGCAGCTCCAGTGTTGAGCATCTGCCCCCAGTGGTCAGTGTGCATCATAGCTACCAGCCGGTCGTCTAGTTCAGTCGTAAAGTTGCTTAGGCTTTTATATATTTAGATTAGCCAATTATCTTAGTTTCATTTCATTCCCCTACTTTTTATTGATGCTTTGTTTGTTGTTTGTTTTCAGGGATGATTCTTTTATTTGCACATTGTTTTTTGTTTTGGGTTCCCCCCCCACCCCCAATTTGGAGAATATTTTTTCTATATTTCAAAGTTTTATTAAATTAGCTCATTGCATAACTTTCTTTAAAATATCATTTACTACGTTTTTAGAAAAACCAAAATGAGCAAAGACAATATGTATAGCACACAATAAAAAGCTAGCATTTTATAGAAAAATATCACAGTTGCCATTGGCAGATTCACTGGTTCAGTGTCACCCACTCTTTCTGTCTCTCCCCTGTCCCCTCGCACACTTTGTCCTCAGGCCTAATTTTATAATCTCTTCCTAATCAGTGAATGTAGTGCTGGGACTTCAGTCAGTAGAACATATGTTACTTGGGATGTATTTCCCAAGTAATTATGGATTTTATACAAATAACCCTTGTTCTCAGTGGCTACCTTTGCTAGAATGGGAGGTACCATCTGTGCTCAGAGACCTGTGTCCCTGTAAAGACCTCATTGGCTTGCATAAGGATCAGACTCTTTCATGTTCCTGTTTCTAGATAATTGAACAAACTGGGTGGCCTTATAAAGGGATCTAGAGATGAAAAGTCAATGCCAACCTTTTTTAAAAAATCATCGATTGTTAAAGTTGGAAGGTGAAGTAAAACCCAAAGCAGAAGTGAGTTTTAGGAGTTTCACTTGTGCTGTTTCGGTCACAGTTCCCAGCTGGGATAGTCATGTATTTACCATAGTTAGGAACGATTATTCCAAAATATGGGGCCTTATTCCCACAGAGGGATGCCAATTGAGAACAGCTCCCTTTTCTTACCTAATTCTCACCTTTATAAGTGGAGATAAGGTACCAGAAGCTACATGGGCCTCCCTTTTACCTACTCTGTTTCTTTTCCTCACCTTTTAAGAGTCTTAAATACTTCATACACCTCATTAGGAAACGATTGTGTTGACTGTTCATATTATTCTAAATGAAATGTGTTTTATGAAAATTCTCTAAATGTGAAATTGAGATGACTGTGCTGTATTGCATCTTAAAAATTAGAGCTATTTTCTTACAATAAGACTAGAAAGAAGACACATTTTGATTCTGGTAATTTCACACAAGAATCAAGTCACCATAACTGGAGAAATTTGGATAATTATATGTATGAAAAGTAATGTATTTCTCTAAGAATCATGTGATAGAACTGTTACTAGATAAAAATGTGTTCTTTAACACATCCAGAATATGACAGGTGATAATTGCCTCATTAAACAAATGAAAGGCATACCAATGACGCTCTTCTTAAAAAGAGGACATCTCTTCAAATCTTACTGTTTATCTTGGTTAATTTTTTTCACAAGTATACTTTGGCCATGGCTCTTCTGCTGGGCCGCGTGCTGGTCAGAATTTCAGATAATTTTGCAATGATTGCATTGCTTTTGTAAATAGTGCTGTCTTTTAGTTCATTTTGTTCCAACTGGCCGGCCTTGTTAGCATGTATTTGGATTATACTAATTCTTGACAATTCTGAAACAATTTAGAATTTGGTTTGTGTACAGATAAGAAGACTGTATGTAAGTGTTGTTGTTTCTTAAACCATCCCTTGTTTTAAATGTTTCTGGGAGGAAACCAGTGTGTATGAAATAGGGCCAGCTCAAGCTCTGAGGCCCTGAATCTTCCAGCCCAGAAATCCTAGAGGTCAGTTTTCCTGCCCAACATAAAAATTTCCTCTAAAACTTGGCTGACAGAATGGAGACACTGAATTCCTTCTCCAAGCTTGACAAGTTCACTGCAGCAGGGAGACTAAGCTCTCTCATTACTGGGCTAAACATCAATAGTAATTAACACTTACACCATTTTATAATTATTTATAAAACATGTGTAATTTTAGAATGTACCATAAGTGTAATAACTATAAAATCTTATAGTGAATGCATATAATGAAAAGTTACATCCATAGTTATTCTTGATGGATTACTTTCTACTTAAGAGGCTTGGCTGTGCCCTCTGGAACCACAAGCAGCAGGCACAATGCTTCCTTCGTGAGAGCACTTCCTGCCGTTATTCACCTGCCCTACTCACTGCCACCCACGCTCTATGAACATTTTCTCCAAGTTCTTCTTACCGTTTCTCATACGATGTGGGTGCCAGACCTGCCGGCAGCCTAGTGGCTCTGCTCTGTACACACACATCAGTCTACCTCTATCCTCCTTAAAAACTGATACCCAGGGCTGTACACGCTTTCAGACATGGTTTAACCAGCAAGGCAGAGGGTGGAGGACTAGTCCAGACCTCTGCGGGGGTGACCTCACTGGGCCCTTGGGTTTCACACATCTGTGACTGCGTGACTGTCACTGCATCATGAAGGTATTGTAGTACTCCTATAGCAGGATGTCTCGTCTTCAGCACTGGACGCATTTGGGCCCAGATAACGCTTTGTTGTGGGGGGTTGTCCTCCACTCACTAGATGCCAATAGTGCACTGCAACCACGCTGTCCCCAGGGGTGACCACCATAAATGTCTCCAGACATTTCCCAGGTCCCCTAGGGGGCACGATCAGCCCAATTGAGAAGCCCCGGTGGTGGCCTGTTGCTTTATGCAATCCCCAGCTTCCTTCCCACAGATGGCTTATTGTCTGTGTGTCCAGCTTTCTCCCTGACCTAATTGCAGGACCTTGAATTTTTCCAGTTAGCTACTTTTGTACTTCTATTCCAACCTTACAAAATGGAGTATAGATTTTATATTCCAACATACCAGATATCCCCACCCGCCTCACATTACCTACACGTTTTGTAAATAGCCTTTTGTGCCTCTATCCCGTGACTAATAAATGTTGAGTAAGGCAGAGTCAGGTAAAGAGCCTACTACAGGCTTTTTCTCCAGAATCACGTCAGCACTGTGTCATCACTCTCCACACTTTCACAACCAGCTCGTTCTTACCGAAATCCCACCAAATAAGGGGAAATGGTTAGTTCTCATGATTTGTTCGTAAGGGGCCTGTCTAATCACTGTCAATCACTGTCTATCAATTGCTCACAGATTATCTGTATATTGATTCCTGCTAACTGCTCCTGCCTCCTGAGGTAGATTTGCTGCTTTAACTGGAACAACTGACGTATTGCTTCCTTTTGTTCATGGAACTGTACTCCTAACCAATTGTTTCCTTTTTCAAGTTGTTAGGATGTTTTCTCCTGGTCTGATTGTGTATTTTGGCAGTAAATTACTTCTTTTAAAAACCTTTATTTCACTATGCTGTACACCTGAAACTAATACAAAATAATATTGAATGTAAACTAATTTTTTTTAAATTTTTTGTCTTTTTTTCAGACTGTGATGTTATTTCTTATCTAGACTTAACATAACTTTAAAATTGACACTAAGAAATGCTAATATGAATATTGTTTTTCAAAGTGCATTATCATTAAGAGAATATGATACTTTTCTTAGAATATCAGAGGCTGAAAAAATACACTCATGATTCTTGGACATGCCTTGAAAGAACTTAGGAGGTTTATGATTCAAGTCATGGAAGATAAATGTTTTGATCTCAAAAGTTCCCTAAGATTTTGTGTACCAGGCAACCACAAATATTTTATAATCACAGTCCTTAAATAGAAAGGCTATATTGTTCTATTTCTAAGAATGTTCATCGCTTAATAAAAAATATGTCCTGAGATATGCAAGTAATAGAATTCGGAAAACTGGTTGCCAGAGTTGGTTTTGTCCTGTATTGTCTTAGAATCTTTAGATTCTTTTGCTTCATTTGATTGAGGGTATAAAGTATAAAGGTTGTTCCTTCCTACCTCAGCCTTAAAATGTTAAATGTGATGTACACTAATTTTTATAGTTTTTTCCCTATTGAATGGCTGTGTTTGGTTTGTGTTACTTGCTGTGTACATACAGTTGTTCAATAATATGGACATAAGGTACGTATGTGTTGCTAACGGTCGATATAGAAGAAACCTTATGGTGTCTGGATAATTAAGATTGTTAAATGATACTTGCAATGAAAGCGTGCCAGGAAAAGTAACCAGATTTTGGCTGGGGTTGCTGTGTGTCTCCAGGAAGAAGAGGAGGGTTCAGAAGACGATGGCAACACCAAGCCAGACTTCACGGTCACTCTGAAAACCGAGTTCAGCGCTCATTGCTTTCCTGACCAATTTGAAGATGGCGCTGATGGGTTCATTTCCCCAATGGACGATAAAATGCCATCAAAGTGCAGCCAGGACTCCGGGCTTTCAAACCTGCATGCTGCTTCAATGTATGTCGTTTTGTTGGTGGTGGTGGTAAAATATTTGGGTGAAGATAACGTTCCTAAATATTATTTTAGCCTATACTTACATTGGCCGACAAAACACAGGTGACTCACTTGGGGTGCATCTGTGTGGCTAAAACACTGATGTTATTTTTAATTTCAGGCTCCGTTTTTGTATATGCTTTATCCTGTGTTATTTGCGGGAGCATCTGAGATCTTACTTACACAGCCAGGCAGTCTCTACAAATGGCCTTGTGCAGCTCTGTCCTCCATAGCTCATCATGCAGCACTCACTGAGCACAGATGTCATCTCTTTCTCTCAAAACAAACTATGACAAAGCACCCTGGGACTTTACAGGCCCAAAGAATGTACAAGTAGCAGGAGCCAGAGGTGTTGCCAGTGTTTCAGAGCATGGAAAGCATCCACTTCCGCGGGCCCTCAGCTCCCTCAACGGTTTTGGCATGCGTGTGCTTCTTCCCGTGTCCACAACCCCCACCGACTTGCACGTTCGTTGCAGTTGTGACGATTCAGATTTTAACTCGATTTTCTTCCCTTTTTTCTTTTTTCCCCTCTTAGACCAGAACTCCTGGAACACCTTCAGGAAATGAGAGAAGAAAAGAAGAGGATTCGAAAGAAACTTCGCGAATTTGAGGACAATTTCTTCAGACAAAATGGAAGGTAGCGCATGTGTTCCCCTCCCCCATCCCCTGCACACCCATCCTTCTCCTTTCCTGGCAGGGCTGTGGGATACCTCCCAGCCGGGGTTTGTGCCCAGGGCCCCTTTCTAGGTGGACTGGGAAGTGGTGAGGTTCACGTGGTCCTTCAGGGAGAAGTGCTTCTTGGGGAGGGTCCCAGACCCATGCAGGCTGAACCAACATTGATAAAGCAAACCCGTCACATCGTAATCTAACACAAGCAGCTTAAAGCTACGTTTCCAGTCAGTAGCACTGGCTCATTTTTGTGTTTTGTCTTAAGAAACTAGAAGGAAAACAGGGAACAGAGGACTTTAAATCTTGCTGGTTTTAAAGCACGTTTTAAAAGTAACATTTGAATGAAAAATATACAAGAAGCAGTACACCTGCCTGATTGACAGGGCACTTTTCTCCAGGGAGTTTAAGGCCAGTGGAATCCATGTTGTGCTGCACACAGCATGTCTGGCTCGGGCCACAGCGGGAGGCAGGGGCAGAGCAGGGAATGGATTCGCGTCTCTTACACTGGAGTTAAGTTTTATCATTTG
>PVJC01019676.1:0-29964 GCA_004026665.1 Murina feae | reverse complement strand
GGCAGGTGTGGAGAGCGTCAGTGTTAGAAAGAGATGATGATGAATGTAGGCACTTACCAAGCGTAACAACTTGGGGAAATATTTCCTGATGGCGCTGTCCAAATGCAAAAATAGAAAAGGTGGTTGATAGTTTGGGCTGCAATGCTTCCATTTACTTAAAACACTGATGGAATGAACAGAGACAGGTGTTCTGCCCACCCAGAAGCCCCCTTTGCCCTCTTCAGCCTCAGATTTCAAGGGTTCTGGGTCCATTTCTCTGCTGAGCACTGACCATCTGCCATATGGAATCTCTGAAACACACAGTCTCCTCACCTCGCTCCACACCTTCACATTCATATTACCTCCTTTCCTTCCTGCGTCCCTCACCTTTTCCCTGCCTCCCTCTCTCTCCCTCTCCATCCTCTCGGTCAACTCCTGCCTAGAGGGCCCTGACTCCTTCCCCAGTGCCACAAAACGCGGACTTTGGATCCCAGACTCCAGAACTTCTCCCTCCCTGCCTCCCTTTCCTCCTTCCAGGCCACACTGATGGCTTCAGAGAGAAGAGGGAATGGGGTGGGGGTCCAGGACTCTGCCACCTCACTGGGGGTCCAGCATCCTGCCATGAACAGCACATGCCCCAAGGATGGCCCAGGACTCTGGGGGGTGGGGAGGGCGGGATTAGGAGGCAGGGACTGGAAGGGAGAGGGAAGAAGACAGAAAGAGAGTGAAAATAGGAGCAGAGATTGGGAAGACATCAGAATGTAGAGACAATGGAAAAACAGAAAGAAAATTAAAGGGAAGGGAAAACAGTTCTGCCCTGGCAGTGGGTAGCGGGGGGAGGGGGGCTCAGAGAAAAAGAAAAAAGAAAAAGGACATGGCTCCCCTGCAGCAGCCCTTTCCTTCATCTGCCCCTGGCTGGCCCTGGGTCTCCAGATAAGAACGGAAAGCATGAGTTGTTAGCCTGTTAGAATGTTAGTTGAGCCTTTGTCACCTGTGGGAGGTCAATGTGAACTGGGCATGGGAAACACACCATCCACGGGATCAGGAGACCTTCCCAGGAGTAAAGGGCCAGGCCCCAGCTCAGCTTAACCTTGGGGATCTGTGGCCCATTCATATAAAAACCATCTTTTCTCCTCATGGCCCCTGTGCATCTTTGTCTGTCTTAGTTGGTTTCTTTTCTGAGCAATCCTACCCATGTCAGGCTACCCAGGGCTCCTCTGAATGATCAAGCAGGAAGTGTGGAGGAAGGGGTCGTGTCCCTGAGAGGACTTTCTTTCTGTCTTCTCAACCCTCTCTGCTGTCAGCTTTCCACTGCTGCCTCAAGAGGCCCTCTGCTAATTTCTGGCCCTTTAACTAGGGAACTCTGGATTCTCCCAAAGAGAGCCCAGCTCCTGGCACTGGGCCAGAGGAACGGATGCAATGACGGCCACCCTCTGGGGGCATTGGCAACAGCATGGGGTGGGAAAGACCTCATGTTAGTGTGAGATTATAGAGAAGACCCTTTTGAAGAAAAGGAAATAAAGTTCTTCCCAGAATAGGATAGGGATACTCTATGTCATCTAAGAAGCAAGAAGCCCTGCCTGAGCATGAGGCCCTAGGCTAGAAGATCCTTCTTAATGCAGGTGACCAGCATCTGTCTCAAGGCTGGACACCCCTGGTTCTTGTGATGAGGGAGAGTCCTGTTTCCTGGAGCACACTCTTGGGAGGGCATGTTAGAGAATGGTGGGTGCAGAGAAGTGGAAACCAATTCCACATGAGGTGATCAGGTCAGAGGAAGGAAAGGAGACTTCTAAGTTCAGGTGAGAGACATACACAATCTTATATAATAAAAGGGTAATATGCAAATTGATCGAATGGCAGAACAACTGGTGGAGGGGTGGGCTGGCAAGCAGGTAGTGCCAGGCCAGCCAAGGTGCATGTCAGCAAACAGAGGGAGGGGATGGCAATTGGGGGGTGGTGGCAACCAGCAGCAGCAGATGGGTGATTGAGGGTGGGGGGGGTAGGGTGGGGTTAGCCCCTTGCCAGCAGCACACTCCCCTGATCAGCCTGCCTGGTCACCTCCCACAGAGGGAGGCCAGACTGCGGCTTAGGCCCGCTTCCTGCAGGGACATCCTCTGAGGGTTCCCAGACTGCGAGAAGGTGCAGGCTGAGCTGAGGGACTCCCTCCCCCCAAGTACACGAATTTTCGTGCACCAGGCCTCTAAGTGAGAAATAAAGGGGTAGGGCATGTGGTCTTCCAAGAGGACTAGAGGTTCTATGTCATGCAGAGGGACAGAGTCAGGAATAATTTGGTTCTTAGGGGGTGAAGGAAAGATCTCTCACAGAAAGGGTGACAGTGCTTTCACCAACCTTATATAAGTGGGCTGGTTTGGGAAGGTATTGCACAAGGGGTTCCCTTCCAGCCACAGCTCTTCGAGCTTCAGCCCTTTTATCTTGTCCAACTCACAGGCTGACTTTAGCTGATAAATATGGGGGGAAATTGGAAAAGAAATGTCAGGAAAAGAGGTACATCTGGGCTCCTGCACCCACAACCCCTCTCTCCCCCACAGGTACTTTTGCATCCCTCCTGTCATGACTCTGATAACCACCACCCATTCTCAACCCAACTTTGACCTGACTCCCTCTTCTCACCTCATTTTTTGAAAGGTTTAGGATCTTGATTGTGGGGGCAATCTGTATAATATCAGACAGGCCATTCAGCTGGCACAGTTTGTTCTTACACAAGTTCAAGGACAACAGCTTTAGGGAATAAGAGTTAGAGTGATGCTTATTATCTAGGACCTGAGAGACAAATCTGCCCCCTGTCACATCTATTCCACCCCCTACCATAACACCAGCATTGGTCTAAGGCCTCACCTCTGGGATATTGTTTTTGATGGTCTGCAGGATGGCAGTCATGCATTTTCTTCGATTCAGGATTATAATAATATCATGGCCCAGTAAGTCTTCAGGGAAGCAAGAGTAGGAAATCAGAAGGTTGAGAGGGTTCCAGGACCAGCACCTCCCTCATTACCATTTCTAGGTCTCCCTCTCAAGGCAGACTCCTCTGTCCTCGCCTTCCCTAGAATTACTACTATTAGCTGTACCTGGGTCAAAGCGGAGCTTACGAAGGTCAAGAGCTTTCTGAGAAACATCATATCGTTTGCTTATGGTCAGCTGTAGAGGGAGATTAAGAGAGCTGCTCTGAGGTTACTGTGATGATAGGGAAATTGGGGACTGAAGGAGGAAGATGTGAGTCTGAGTGTGGGCACACACAACATGCCTTACGTCTACATTACCTTTAGCTGCTCCAATTTTTCTGGCTCCAACTTATTGCACACAGAGTAGGGTACAGAAGAAGTATTAACAAAGATAGGTATCTGCAGGAAGAAAAGGTGGGATAAGCACCCAGAACTCTAATACCAAAAAAGGTTAGTAGCCTCTGGCCTGTGTTCCTGCTTTGGGACTAGGTACAAAAATATCTTCAACACATACCTTTTGGTTCTGCTCGTCAAAAATCTTGTAGTTTATGGCCTTCAATGCAGAGGCAGCACTAGCATCCTGGACAAAGAACTGGGCCAGGTGCTTAACATAGTGGAACTATAGGGATTAAAAGCAACAGCAATAATGTTAGTGGCCTCTGGCCCTAGCTGAGCCATGTCTCTCCCCCTTCCCTGAGCCTCCTCATCTGGCTTCATCATCCCTCTTACATCCACTGGAGTGAAGGGGACACTGCAATGGCTCTGGATTAAATTCATTAGCCATGTCTTGTCATACTTTATCCCATGAGGGACCTAAGGATGAGACAAAGGGAAGGGGTGGGAGAGAGGAGAGACAATGTGCAAATAAGGCGAGAGAACAGCCCAACACAGTGGTTTATTCTGACCTCCTACCAAACCTTAAAAGACTTTCAAGTAGAGACCATTAACATGATTTGTTGTTGTTGCTTGCCAGATATGGATTTTCTAATTATCCTTTTTCTCTATTCCAATATTTACCTCTCAAATAATCAAATTTAGATGCTTAAAATGAGCTTACTTTAATAAAGTTCCAGGGAAGAACTTACCTATTAAAGACCCTACCTGTCCCTCCGATAAAAAACAAACAAACAACAAAACTTTAGAGAATCAAATGGAGACATCTAGTGAGGAGTTGCTCCATCTTCTTGGCACTAGTTTCTACCTTTGCCTGTAGTCGACCTTCCTTCAATCACTCTGTTCCCTTTTTATTGCTAATCTGAACCTGATCTTTGAATAATCAAAGATGTTAATTCCTCCTGACCTTAACAAACTTCCTAGCACCTCTATATGAGATCAACACAACTACCCTTGATCTGCCTCTCTTACACATTTCCTACACTTTGTCAGGATACTCACTGTGATCTTGAACCAGTCCCGCAGGGTTCCATCCTGTGTGTTTTCCATTTGTCTTTCTGGAATTCTATCTTGGTATGCTTTAATCCACTTCACGCTGATATTGTTAGGGTGGAAGTTAGAGAGGGTTCTGTAGGGAACTGTACAGAAGTGAGTGTTCAGAAATGTATAGAAATGCTAAAGTTTCCTATATGCTGGGGGCTAATTCCAGCAGGTCATAATGAAGGCAAGAAGTCCTCAAAAGGTTGATGGGCTTCTATATTCAGTAGGGCTGGATCATATTATCTGCTGCTGAAATAGCTGAAAGCATTTCCCCAAACCTGAAAATCTGCATATATTATTGCCTGCTGCCAAACAGCTGAGGGTAGTTCCCCCAACCTGACAATACTTTACTGCTTACCAAACTTTACCTTTGATATGCATATCTGCCTTGCTTTAGGGCAATTTGTGTTAATAAAAAGCAAGGGGTCCAGAGATTCAGAGAACTTGGTTACTACAGCTAAGTCTCCTCTGGATGCCCCCCAAGAATACCTTCAAAATGTATATTTCATATTTAGTCTCTTTATTAATTTATTGCAGCCCTTTTCCCAAATTCCTGAACCATTCTAGATGCAGGGAAACACCCCCAGCACCTATATATGCTCACCTCAATTATAACAGGTCTACAAATGGGGTTGTTCAACCATTATTCCAGTTCTATCACTCTTCACTTTTACAGCAAGAAAAAGAAGACCATGAAGAGTGAAAGAGCTGCATAGTTCTAGGTACTGTTACATACAAACTAGGCTATCTGAATAGTTACTGTCATATTTGAGGGTCCTTCTGGGAACCCCTCATTGCCTTGTTTCCATCATCCTCCTGAAGGTGAAAGGTTGAAACTCATAACTACCATATTCATAATGAAGTTTCCTCAAAATTATGGAAAAATCCCAACCTTTATTTTTCCTTGAAGAGAACTACTGCTATTATTGTAATGTGAAATTGAGAACAAAAATAAATTTTAAGACACATCAGTGGTCACATACTGTGTACATCTTGGCCTAACATTATCATAGGGAAGCCAAATATCAATCTGCCTGAGTGGAATAATTACATAAACCCCAGAAAGAAAACTCCTATATCCCTCTAGATTTGAGAGTCTTACTTGAAAGAGGCATAATAAGGAAAGAAATCTGGAAGTAGGAAGTAACTGTGTGGAACCATTTAGCAAACGAGACAGAATTTATAAAGCACAAAAGTATGAACATACATGGGCTATACACTAGGAAGGCATATGAATTTTTCCTTCTTTCAGGACTCTGTAATCTATTAACCCTGCCACAACCTGGGAAGCAAACTCATACCTCCCAAATTTAATCAAATACAAAATTGATTTCATGACTAATTAGCAAGCTGTACTTTCTTTTTTAGTACGGTCCAAACTCCATTGTCAGGTGAGACTGATGTAACAGCTTCCTACACTGTCCCCCTCCCTCCAGCCTTGCTCTCAACAATACTTTGAAATTTCCTAAGTAAGCTTTCTTTTTGTTCATCTGGAAATGTACTTCAGCTCAGGGAAAAATTCTAACTTCTCCTCTTTTATAACAGGAATCTCAACAATAAACTGGAATGATAGTGTGCATTATAAGTATGTAGATATTTTTCTATTTGCTTCTGTTATATATAGTTAATATGGTCAGAGAACATACTCTGTATGATTTCAATTCTTTTTATTTATTTTTATTGAAGTTATTGGTGTGACATCTAAGAAAAGAGAAACATGCAAATTGACTACACCTCCGCTACGCCCCAAGCCACATCCACCAGCCAATAAGAGTGACTATATGCAAATTAACCCAACGAAGATGGCGGCCAGCAGCCACGAAGCTGGAGCAAGCAGGAAGCTTGGTTGCCCTGGCAATGAAGGAAGCCAAGCTTCCCGCCTTCCCTGGACGGCTGTGGCCTCCACTCAAGGCAACAAAGTTTCAATTATAGAAGATAAGTAAATCCCAGATACCTGCTTCCAGACAGCCTCATTGGGAGCTTAGGTCGCAAGGGGCTGTAGCCAGACTGCAAACAGCCATCAGCCCCTCACCGAGGATGGCCACACCCTCATGGGGTAATGGTCCCCCTGGGGGGCTTGGCTAGCCTACAAACAGCCATCAGCCCCTCACTCAGGCTGGCCAGGCACCACCCAGGCTGGCCAGGCACCCCAGGGGGAACCCCACCCTGAAGGGGCTGTGGCCAGTCTGAAAATGGCCCTCAGCCCCTCACCAAGACTGGCCAGGCACCCCAGTGGGACCCCCACTCTGATTTGGGACACACTTCAGGGCAAACCAGCTGGCCCCCACCCATACACCAGGCCTCTATTCTATATAATAAAAGGGTAATATGCAAATTGACCCTAACAGCAAAATGACTGGGAATGACTGGTCACTATGACACACACTAACCACCAGGGGGCAGACACTCAATGCAGGAGCTGCCCCCTGGTGGTCAGTGTGCTCCCACAGAGGGTGCTCTGCTCAGCCACAAGCAAGGCTGACAGCTGCCAGTACCGTGGTGGTGGTGGGAGCCTCTCCTGCCTCTTTAGAAGTGCTAAGGATGTCCGACTGCAGCTTAGATCTGCTCCCCACTGGCAAGTAGACATCCCCCGAGGCTCCCAGGCTGCCAGAGCGATGTCTGACTGCCAACTGAGGCCCAATTCCCTGGGGAGCAAGCCTAAGCAAGCACGTGGACATCCCCCGAGGGGTCCCAGACTGCAAGAGGGCACAGACCAGGCTGAAGGACCCCCCTGAGTGCACAAATTTTTGTGCACTGGGCCTCTAGTTGATAATAAAATGGTACAGCTTTTAGGTATATAATTCTACAGTACATTATCCCAAGTCGTCTCTTTCTACCACCATTTATCCCTCCTTTATCCTTTGCTACCTCCCCCACCCCCCTTCTCTCTGACAATCACCTTACTGTTGACTGTGTCTAT
Organism: Murina feae; assembly: GCA_004026665.1. Lineage (NCBI taxonomy): Eukaryota > Metazoa > Chordata > Mammalia > Chiroptera > Vespertilionidae > Murina > Murina feae. The sequence continues at coordinate 22,671 of PVJC01019676.1, read as the reverse complement.
GAATCTTTATTTTTTGCTTAATTCCTTCATCCTTCTCACCCAGTTCCAAGCCCCGCCTCTCTGACAGTTGTCAGTCTGTTCTTTGTACCCATGAGCCTGTAACCACTCTGTAGGTTTATTTTGTTCATTAGATTCCTCATATAAATGAAATCATATGGTACTTGTCTTTCTCTGACTGGCTTATTTAACTTAGCATAACACTCTGCAGGTCCATCCATACAGTCACAAAAGGTAAGATTACCTTCTTCTTTTTTTTATTGCCAAGTAGTATTCTGTTGTGCAAATATATCACAGCTTTATCCACTCATCTACTGTTAAAGATTTGGGCTGCTTCCAAATGCTGGCTATCCTATCTAATAAAGAGGGAATATGCAAATTGAAGGTCATGCCATAACAAAGATGGCAGCGCTCACAGCAGAGTCAGGGTTTCCGTAATACAAGATGGCTGCACCCACAGTGGAGGCCAAGTTCCCGTAATGAGCCTTAACGAGCAATCAGCAGGGACCTGAGGCTGCATGGTGCTGGACCAGGGCAGAGGACCTGAGGCTGCGCCCCCCACCACCTGGTGGGGCTTGACAGGGAACCTCAGGCCATGCCCCACACCCAGTGGGGCTTGATGGGGGACCTTAAGGTGCACCCCCCACCCTGGTGCTGGACAGGGGGAACTGAGGCTGCACCCCCTACCCAGCAGGACTTGACAGGGGTCCTCAGGCTATACCCCCTGCCCAGCAGGGCTTGACAGGGGACCTGAGGCCACACCTCCCACCCCAGGGCTGGGCCGGGGGACCTGAGGCTGTACCCCCAGCCCAGCGCTGGGCCAGGAGATCTCAGGCTGCATCCCCCTCCCGGCGGGGCTGATGGGGGACCTCAGGCCTTGCCTTCTGCCCACCAGGGCTTGATGGGGGAACTGATACCACACCCCCACCCTAGTGCTGGGCCAGGGGACCTGAGGGTATGCTGGGGGACCTGAGGCTGTGTCCCCAGCCTGGCGCTGGGCCAAGGGATCTCAGGCTGCATCCCCCACCTGGCAGGCCTTGACAGGGGACCTCAAGGCACACCCCCTGCCCCAGCATGGGATGGGGGACCTCAGGCCGTGCCTCCCACCCCGGCACCAGGCCAGGGGACTTCAGGCCACACTCCCTGCCCCGGTGGGGATTGATGGGGGACCTCAGGCCCTGCCCCCCACCCAGTGTGTGCAGGGGGACCTGAGGCTGTGCCCCCTACCTGGCAGGGCTTGATGGGGGACCTGAAGCTGCATCCCCTGCTCGGCACCAGCCCAGAGAACCTGGGGCTGTGCCCCCCACCTGGCGGGGCTTGACAAGGGTGAGGCTGGCTAGGTTTGGATCTTGCCCAATGGTGATGGGGCAGGCTGGGTCTGGGTCTTGTGCAATTTTGAGGTACTGCGGGTGGACAGGGACTTGACTCTGGGTTGCATGGTGTGCCCCAGACTCTGACAGGAGGATGATTTTCATATACACTTTACTAATTTTCTTTCATTTCTGACACTTCTATTATAAAGGGCAAATAGCAATATTAAAATATTTCCTCTAATTAATACCCTTTTAATGTCCACGAATTGCATGCACCAAGCCACCAGTTGTAAATAATGCTGCAATGAACATAGAGTGTACATATTCTTTCAAATTAGTGTTTCGGATTTCTTTGGATATATTCCCAGAAGTAGAATTGCTGAATTATAAGGCAGTTCCATTTTTAATTTTTTTGAGGTAATTTCATACTGCTTTCCACAGTGGCTGCACCAATATGCATTCCCATCAACAGTGTAGGGTTGCCTTTTCTCCATATCCTTATGAACAATTGTTCATTGATTTATTGATAGTAGCCATTCTGACAGGGGTGAGGTGATATTCCATTGTGGTTTTAACTTACATTTATCTGTTGATCAGTGATGTTCAACATTTTTTCATATGTCCATTGGCCATCTGTATGTTCTCTTTGGAGAAGCGTCTATTTAGGTCTTTGTCCATTCCTTAATTGGATTGTTTTTGGGTGTGTATTTCATAAGTTCCTTATATATTTTTGATAGTAAGCTCTTACCAACTATATTGGTGAATATATTCTCCCACTCAGTAGGTTGTCTTTTCATTTTGTTGATCTTCCTTTGCTGTGCAATATCTTTTTATTTTGATGTAGTTGTGTTCACTTTTCTCCTTGCCTGAAGAAGTACATAAAAAATACTGCTACAAGAAATGTCCAAGATTTTACTGCCTATGCTTTCTTTCAGGATTTTTATGGTTTCAAGTCTTTAATCCATTTTGAGTTTATTCTTGTGTATGGTGTAAGAAGGTGGTCTAGTTTTCCAATTTTCCCAACATCACTTATTGAATAGACTATCTTTACAACATTATATATTCTTGCCTTCTTTGTCAAATATTAATTGACTATAAAGATACGGGTTTATTTCTTGGCTCTCTGTTCTGTCCCATTGATCTGTCTGTTCTTATGCCAGTATCAGTTGGTTTTCATTACAATGACATTGTGGTATAGGTTGATATCAAGTAGTGTGATATTTCCAACATTGTTCTTCTTTCTCAAGGTTACTGAAGCTATTTGGGGTCTTTTGTGGTTCCATATAAATTTTTGAAATATTTGTTCTAAATCTGTGAAAAATGCCATTGGTATTTTAATAGGAATTGTGTTGAATCTATAGATTGCTTTGTGTAGTATGGACATTTTAATGATGTTAATTATTCCTGTCCATGAGCATGGTATACATTTCCACTTATTTGTGTCTTCTTCAATTTTTTTCTTCAGTATCCAATACTTTTTCAAGTATAGGTCTTTTATCTCCTTGGTTAAATTTATTCTTAGGTACCTTATTTTCTTTTGCTGCAATAGTAAATGGGATTTTCTTATTTTCCTTTTCTGATAGTAAATTATTGGTGTATACAAATACCACCAAATTCTGAATATTAATTTTGTATCCTGCTACTTTGCTGAATTCATTTATCAGTTCTAGTAGTTTTTCGGTGGAGTCTTTAGGGTTTTCTATGTACAGTCTCATGTTATCTGGGAAAAATGACATTTTTGCTTCTTCTTTTCCAATTTGGATGCCTTTTATCTCTTCTTCTTTTCCCATTGGTGTGGCTAAAACTTCCAGTACTATGTTGAATAAGGTGGTGAAAGTGGACATCCCTGTCTTGTCCTTGATCTTAGCACAAATGTTTTTGTCCATTGAGTATGATGTTGGCTGTGGGTCTGTCATATGTGGCCTTTATTATTCTGAGGTATGATCTCTATATTCCCACTTTGCTGAGAGTTCTTATCATAAACAAGTTCAGGATATTATCAAATGTTTTTCTGCATATATTGATATGATTATGCGGTTTTTATCCTTCATTTTATCCTTCAGTCTATGTGATGTATCATATTTATTGATTTGCAAATACTACCAACCTGCATCACTAGAATATATCTCACTTGATCATGGTATGTGATCTTTTTGATGTATTGCTGGATCCTGTTTGCTAATATTTTTAAAAAATATATTTTATTGATTTTTTACAGAGAGGAAGGGAGAGGGACAGAGAAGTTAGAAACATCGATGGAAGAGAAACATCGATCAGCTGCCTCTTGCACACCTCCTACTGGGGATGTGCCCGCAACCCAGGTACATGCCCTTGCCTAGAATCGAACCTGGGACCTTTCAGTCCCCAGGCCAACACTCTATCCACTGAGCCAAACCGGTTAGGGCTGTTTGCTAATATTTTGTTGAGGATTTTAGCATCTATACTCATCAGGAATATTGGCCTGTAATTTTCTTTCTTTATGGTGTCTTTATCTGCCTTTGGAATTAGGATAATGTTGGCCTCATAGAAAGAGCTTGTAAGTTTTCCCTCATCTTAAATTTTTTGGGAGAGTTTGAGAAAGAGAGATGCTAGTTATTTGACTATTTGGTTAAATATGCCTGTGAAGCCTTCTGGTCCCAGACTTTTGTTTGTTAGGCATTTTTGTTTGTTTGTTTTTTGTGCTTCAATTTCACTAGTTATAATTGGTCTATTCAGGTTTTCTGATTCTTCTTGATTCAGTTTTGGAAGATTGTATGTTTCTAGGAATTTGTCAATTTCACCATTTATCCAATTTGTTGGCATATCATTGTTCATAGTATTTCCTTAGAATCCTTTGTATTTCTCTGGTGTTAGTTGTTACTACTCTTTCATTTCTGATTTTATTTATTTGGGTTCACTTTCTTATTTTCTTCATGATTCTGGTTAAAAGTCTGTCCATCTTGTCTATGTTTTCAAAGAACCAGCTCTTGGTTTCATTGATCTTTTGTATTGTATTTTTTCTTTTATATGTCATTTATTTCCACTCTAATCTTCATTATTCTCTTCCTTTTACTTACTGTGGGCTTTGTTTGTTGTTCTTTATCTCATTTTTACTTTTAGGTGTAGGATTAGATTGTTTACTTGAGATTTTTCTTGTTTAAGGAGGTAGCACTGCAGTGCTATGACTTTTCATTTTAGGAGTGCTTTATCTGTGTTCCATAGATTTTGGGTTGCTGTGTATTCATTTTCATTTGTTTCTAGGTAACTTAATTTCTTCCTTGATCTAATTGTTAACCCACTTATTGTTTAATATCATGTTATTTAGTCTTCGTGTGTTTGAATGTTTTTCAGATTTTTTATTGTAATTAATTTCTATTTTCATACCATTGTGATCAGAGAAGATGCTTGATATGGTTTCAATCATTTTGAATTTGTTAAGACTTATTTTATGTGCTAACATGTGGTTTACCTTTCAGAATGTTCCATGTGCCCTCTAGAAGAATGCATATATTGCTGCTTTGAAATACAATATTCTGTAAATATCAATAAATACATCTGATCCAGTGTGTTGTTTAGGTTGCTGTTGCCTTGATTTTTTTTTGGGGGGGGGGTATAGAAGATGTCGGTGGGGTGTTAAAATTCCCTACCATGACTGTATTGCTATTGATATCTCCCTTAATGTTCACCAATATTTTTTTATATATTTAGGTGCTCCTGTGTTTGGTGCAGATATGTTTATCAGGCTTATATACTTTTGCTGGATTGCTCCCTTTAGTATTATGCAGTGACCTTCTTTGCCTCTCTTATGGCCTTTGTTTTGAAGTCTATTTTGTCTGATCTAAGTATTGCCACATCAGCTTTGTTTTGGTTTCCATCTGTAGGTAGTATTTTTTCCATCCCATTACTTTCAGTCTCTGTGTATCTTTTGTTCTGAAGTGGGTCTCTTGTAGAAAGCATATATTTGGGCTATGTTTTCTTATCCATTTAGCTACCCTCTGTCTTTTGATTGGAGTATTTAATCCATTTACATGTAAGGTTACTATTGATAGATAATATTTATTGCCATTTTCCTTAATACCCATGTTCCTCTCTATATATATTTCTCCTTCTTCTTAAAGCAGTCCCTTTAACATTTCTCACAATACTGGTTTGTTGGTAATGAACTCCTTTAGCCTTTTTTTTTTGTCTGGGAAGCTTTTAATTTTGCTTACAATTTTAAATGACAGCCTTGTTGGATAGAGTAGTCTTGGTTGCAGGTCCTTGTTTTTCATCACTCTTAATACTTCATGCAAATTCTTTCTGGCCTGAAGTGTTTCTGCTGAGAAATCAGCTGAGAGCTTTATAGGAACTCCCTAGTAGGAACTGTCTCTCTCTAAACACCTTTAAGATTCTCTCTTTGTCTTTAACCTTTGCCATTTTAATTATGTGTCTTAGTGTTGGTCTCTTTGGGTTCATCTTTATTGGAATACTCTGTACTTCTTTAAATTGTGAGACTTTTTGCTTCATTAGGTTAGAGAAATTTTCTCCCATTATTTCTTCTAACATGTTCTCTATCCCTAGCTTATTCTCTTATCCTTCTGTTACACCTATGACATGGATTCATTATACTTGATGTTGTCCCAAAGGTCCCTTAGATTTTCTTCATTTCTCTTAATTCACTTTTCTTTTTGATACTCCTTGAGTGCTTACTGTTATCTTGTTCTCTAATTCACTGACGTGATCCTCTGTTTCATTTAACCTGCTGTTGATTCCTTCTAGTGTATTTTTCATTTCAGATAGTGTGTTCTTCATTTAAAAAAATATTTTATTGATTTTTTTGCAGAGACCAGAGAGGGATAGAGAGTTAGAAACATCGATGAGAGAGAAACATTGATCAGCTGCCTCCTGCACACCCCCTACTGGGGATGTGCCTGCAACCAAGGTACATGCCCTTGACCAGAATCGAACCTTGGGCCCTTGAGTCCACAGGCCGACACTCTACCCACTGAGCCAAACCAGTCAGGGCTGTGTTCTTCATTTTTGACTGGCCTCTTTTTATGGTTTCTATGTCCTTTCCCCTGCTTTCTAACTCTTTAAGTTCTCACTGAGATCATCCATTCTTCCCCTAAGGTCCTTGAGCATCCTTATAAACATTCCTTTAAATACTATATCTGGTATCTTGATTGCTTCCATTTAATTTAATTTTTTTCTGGATATTTCTCTTGTTCTTTCATTTGAGACATATTTTTTTATCTTCTTGTTTTGTCTCTGTGTATCAGGTAGATCTACAGTGATTCCCAAACTTGTTATGATGGCTTTATGATGTATGTGTCTTATTTGTCTTAGTGGCACAATCTTTGAGATCACCCAAGCTTTGCCCTCCAGGAATGTTTCTTATGGTTTATGTGCACCCTCTTGTTATAGTTGAGTCTTGAATGCTGTTAGCTATTTCCTGGGTGGAGTTAACCTTTCTGGTTGGCTGTCTATAAGTATAAAACTTTGATTACCATGTCTGAGATTCTGTACTAGAGTTTCCCCCAAAGGTGGATTTGTTTCAAGCAGGATCTGGTCCCTGCTAGAATCCCCCTTGAGGTATTATGCTCATGTGGCTAGTTAGGTCAAGCTCTAGTGTGGTCTGAAGCCCATCACTGGTTGTTTTGGTTCTGGCTCCACTCCAGTGGGGTTCAGGTACAGATCAATATCAGACAGTGTGTGTAACTGGGTTTAGGCAACCTGTCTGGAGCTATCACATTATCCACTTTATGTCTAATGGGCTTGAGTATGTGTAGCAGGAGCCAGGCTGAGTAATGAAGCTTTGAGCTGGAGGTAGATAAATAAAAGATCAAGGCTTAATGATCCAAAAAAAAAGATGATGACTTGAAAGAAGTTAGGGAGGTCTTAAAGGCTGCAAGAGAGAAACAGAGAATTACCTACAAAGGATCCCCCATCACATTATCAAATGATTTCTCAACATAAACACGCTGAGCTAGAAGGGAATGGAAGGAAGTATACAAAGTGATGCAGAGGACTGAATCCAAGAATACTTTATCCAGCAACACTGTTAATCAAAATTGAAGGGGAGCTGTAACTGGTTTGGCTCGGTGGATAGAGTGTCAGCCTGCGGACTGAAAGGTCCCGGGTTTGATTCCGGTCAAGGGCATGTACCTTAGTTGTGGGCACATATCCATTAGGAAGTGTGCAGGAGGCAGCTGATCGATGTTTCTCTCTCATGGATGTTTCTAACTCTCTATCCCTCTCCCTTCCTCTGTGTAAACAATCAATAAAATTTATTTTAAAAAAATTGAAGAGGAAATCAGGAGCTTCACAGATAAAATAGGCTAAGGTACTTTATCACTACTAAGCCAGCAATGCAAGAAATGATAAAGGGACTGTTGTAAAAAGCAGAAATAGAAATGGAGGAAGGAACACAGGCATAAAGTACAGAAATGGCTACAAACAAGTGCCTATAAATAATAACATTAAACTTAAATGGCTTAAGTGCTCTAATCAAAAGATATTAAGTCACTGAATGGATAATAAAACATGACTCATATATATGCTATCTACAGAAGACCTACCTCAGAACAAGGGACTCACACGCGCTCAAAGTGAAGGAATGGAAAAATATCTACCAGGCAAATGGAAATGAAAAAAAAAAGCTGGGGCAGCAATACTTATATCTGACAAAAAAGACCTCAAAGTAAAGACCATAACAAGAGATAAGAAAGGCCACTTCATAATTCTAAAGGAATGGACACAACAAGAGGATATAACTCTGGTAAAAATTTATGCACCCAATGCAGGAGTACCCAAATATATAAAAACACTTCTGGAAGATATCAGGGGAGAGATTGACAGCAACACAATCAGAGTAGGAGACTTTAATACCCCACTAACATCACTGGATAAATTCTCTAGACAAAAAAAATTAGCAAATAAACTTCAATCCTAAGTGACTCACTAGATCAGATGGCCTTAATTGACAACTTCAGAACATTCCACCCCAAAACTACAGAATATACATTCTTCTCAAGTGCACATGTGACATTTTCAAAGATAGACCACATATTGGGACACAGACAAAGTATCTCCAAATTCAAGAGGATTGAAATCATATCAAGCATCTTCTCAGATCACAATGGCATAAAACTAGAAATCAACTCACAGTAAAAACAATCACAAAAACTCAAACACTTGGAGGTTGAATAGTATACTATTAAACAATGAGTGGGTTACCAAACAGATCAAAGAAAAAGTAAAGAACACCTGAAAACAAATGACAATGAAAACACAACAATCCAAAATCTATGGGATACAATGAAAGCAACCCTGAGAGGAAAGTTCATAGCATTAGAGGTCTACCTCCAAAAACAAGAAAAATTAGTAATAAACTATCTAACTCTGCAACTTGAAGAATTAGAGAGCAATAAGAAAAGCCCAGCATAAGTAGAAGGAAGGAAATAATAAAGATCAGAGCAAAAATAAATGACATTGAGACCAACAAACAACACAAAAGATCAATGAAACCAACAGCTAGTTATTTTAAAAGATAAACAAGATTTATGAACCTCTAGCCAGGCTGACCAAGAAGCAAAGAGGGAAGACCCAAATAAACAAAATCAGAAATGAAAGAGGTGAAATAACAACAGACCCCACAGAAATACGAAGAATCATTAAAAAATACTATGAGCAACTCTACTCCAACAAACTGGTCAACCTAGAAGAAATGGACATACACCTAGAAAAATATGACCTTCCAAAACTCAACCAGGAGGAATAAAAAAATCTGAATAAGCTGATAACTATGGAGGAAATTGAAGCAGTAATAAAAAACTTCCAACAAAAATCTCTCCTGGAGTGATTGGCTGTGTCTTAGAGACCGCACCATCTTGAAGAGGAGAGTGGCTGAGATCTGAAGCCTAGCCTTACCTTCAACTGGGAAGAATCAGAAACCTCCCAGGACCTTACAACCACAACACCCAGGGATCAGCTGTGAACCCTCATACACCGGGTCTTAAGCAGTGTGAATACACAGACTTGGAAAGCTCTGCACCTTCTCACGGAAATGTCAGATTTTTCCCAGAAAAAGGCGAGGTCTGAGATCCAGGCTAGAGGGAGAAACACACACAGCGGGATCTAGAGGTTCAGAGGAAGTCTGCGCCCCACAAAATCCATGGCCATTGAGGCCAGCATAGTCTGTGAATGTGGAAGGGGGTCCACAGGGCTGCTGACAGAAGGGAAGTCTAGAAATCAACCCATTGCTGGGCTGGGCACAAAAAGGCAGCCTGAAGTTTTACCAGTATACCAGCTGTGCTGTGCCAGGGCAAAAGATGTGCACAAAGATGTGAATAGAGTTGCGCTCAGTGCCGTGGGGGGTGGGAGAGAGTCACGAATTCATGTGTTTACTCTGGCTTTTTTTCTCTTTAAATCCTTGCTTTTGATTACTAAGCCCAGTACATAGGATCACCCAATTAAAAACACTCTTAGAGACTGCAGGGGAAACTTGTTTTTGTGAAACCTGGGGATTAGAGCAGGCATAAATGATCAGAAAACCAGCTCTGGGGCAGTCCATACCCCCAAACCGGTATTTAGTGTGGTAGGGAAAACAAAATCTACATACTGGGTAGAGAGGACTTATAACCCCGGATGTCAATACAGAAACACTGCCACCCAGGGGTTGAATCACAAATTGATTCTTGTGTAACTACAACTACAGTCAGGCTGCGAAACAAAGAAATACTGCCTGCTTGAAAACAAGATTGTGGCTTAGGACACAGAGGAACGGTAAAACACAGGGAACTTCACTATTGTCCTGGCTACCTGACAGGAAACAGGTGTGCCAAACAGAACAGTAGAGGAAGTGAATGACCTTCATTACTGCACACATTTATTTTTTATCTTCTATTTAAGAAACTAATTTTTTTCTCACTTGATTTTACCTTTTTAATTATTATATTTTTATTTTTAATCAGTATTATTACTACCATCATTTTACTTTTTTTAAAGTTTCATTTTATTTTCTCTTTATTTTATTTTATTTTGGGATTAGTGTTCTACATTCTATTTTAATTTTTCCTTTAGCTTCATTTTACTCTATCTCAACTTTACCTTTTTGATAACACTCTCTTCTTCACTTTTCCCCTTTTGTTGTTCTGTTTCTCTTACCCTATTCCTGTTTTAGATTTTCCTTATTTCTTCTCCTTATCCCTTGTAAAAAATACATTCTACTTATATATATAATTTCCAAGTCCCTGCTCCAAGTCCATACACACTTCTTTTTTCTCTTTCTTCACTATCCAAATTTTTTCTCTCTTCCTTTTTGTTTTTTTTGTTGTTGTTTTTTAATTTATTTATGGAATTTTTTTTGTTTTTTTTTGTCCTTCTTTCTCTCTATCCTATTGTTGTTGCTAGTTTGGTTATTGACTAGATTGGTGTTTTTTCTTGTTTGTGTGATTGTTTCTGTCTTTTTTTATTCTGTTTTTCATCTCCTCACTTGTTATTAGTTGTTGTTTATAGTTTGCATTGTTGTTGTTCTATTGAAGTTTTTTCCCCATGTAAATAGTTTTCGCCCTTTCTTTTTTATTCTATTTCTTTTTTCCTTTTCTGAATATCATTTTTGCTCTCTTTCTTTTTTTATCTCCTAATTCTCTGTTCTCTGGTGGTCACCTTTATATGGAGTTATTAGTATCATGAACACATTTGTGTTTGGTGCCTTGTGTGCTGTGCCTTGTTGTTTGTATTTTGTGCCTTGAAGTCAACACAGGAGTGAGAGAGCTACATAACCAGACACATGGAGAGGAGATCATGGGGAGACAAAGAAGCAGCCCACCTATGAAAGAAAAGGAGGCATCCCCAGAAAAGGAAGTAAACGAAATGGAGGCAAGCAATATGTCAGAAAAAGAATTCAGAGAAATGGTCACAAGATCACTGAAAAGGTTGGAAGACAAATTCAACAATATGTGTAAGTACCAAGAGAAAATGAAGAAGAACCAAGAAGAAATTAAAAATGACATTGCTGCAATAAAGAACACAATATAAAGCACTGACAGTACACTAGAAGTGGAGGACTGCAATAGTGAGCTAGAAGACAAGGTAGTAAAAACTACCCAAGCAGAGCAGCATATAGAAAAAAAAAAACTTAAGAAACAGGAGGAGAGCATAATGGCAGAACTTTGGGACAACACAAAATGAAACATCTGCATAGTAGGGGTGCCAGAAGGAGAGGAAACTGAGGAAGTGAATGACCTTCACTACTGCACATATTTATTTTTTATCTTCTACTTAAGAAACTAAATTTTTTCTTTTTTTCTCCCTTGATTTTACCTTTTCAATTATTATATTTTTATAATATAATAGAAAAACTGTTTGAAGAAATAATGACAAAAAACTTTCCTGATATAGGGAAGAAAAAACTCATACAAGTCCAAGAATCTCATAGAGTGCCAAACAAAATGAACCCAAAAAACCAGCACCAAGGCGCATTATAATTAAACTGGCAAACACCAATGACAAAGAAAGAATTTTAAAAGCAGCCAGAGGGAGACAGAAAGTTACTTACAAAGGATCCCTCATCATACTAGCGACTGATCTCTCAACAGAAACACATCTGGCAAGAAGGGAATGGAATAAAATATACCAAGTCATGCAAAGGAAGGGTCTGAATTCAAGAATACTGTACCCAGCAAGGGTATCAATCAAAATTGAGGGTGAAATCAGGAGCTTCACAGACAAAAAGGACTAAGGAAATTAATCACCACCAAACCAACAATGCAAGAAATGCTAAAAGGTCTGCTGTATAAAGAAGAAATAGGAAGCGAAGTAGGAACACAGGCATAAAGAATAAAAATGGCAACAAGCAAGTACCTATCAATTATAACTTTAAATGTGAATGGATTAAATGCCCCAATCAAAGGACACAGAGTAGCTTAGTAGATAAGAAAACATGACCTATATATCTGCTGTCTACAGGAAACCCATCTCAGAAAAAAGGACTCACATAGATTGATGGTGAAGGGATGGAAAAAGGTATTTCAGGTGAAAGGAAATGGAAAGAAAGCTGGGGTAGCAATACTTACATCTGACAAATTAGGTCTCAAAAGTGAAGGACATAACAAGAGATAAGGAAGGCCACTTCATAATACTAAAAGGAGCAATCCAACAAGAAGAAATAACTCTGGCAAACACATATGCACATAATACAGGAGCACCCAAAGACATAAAAAACTTCTGGGTGATATCAAGGCAGAGATTATAGCAATACAGGTAGGGGACTTTAATACCCCACTAAAACCACTGAACAAATCCTCTAAACAAAATATCAGCGAAGAAATATCAATCCTAAATAACTCACTAGATTAGAAGGAATTAATTGACATTTGCAGTACATTTTACCTCAAAGCCACAAAATATACATTCTTCTCAAGTACACATGGGTCATTTTCAAAAACAGACAATATACTGGGACACAGGCAAAGTCTCTTCAAATTCAAGAAGATAGAAATCACATCAAGCATCTTCTCAGATCACAATGGCATAAAACTAGAAATCAACTACAATAAAAACAATCAAAAAAGATCAAACACCTGGAGGCTAAATAGAATGCTATCAAACAATGACTGGGTTACCAGAAAGATCAAAGAAGAAATAAAAAGCATCATGGCAACAAACAACAATGAAAACACAACAATCCAAAATCTATAGGACTCAGTGAATGCAGTCTTGACAGGGAAATTCACAGCTCTATAGGCCTACCTCAAAAAAAGAGAAACAATAGTAATAAATTGTCTAACTCTACAATCCTAAGAGTTAGAAAGAGAGCAACAAGAAAAGCCCAGCTAAGCACAAGAAAGGAAATAATAAAGATCAGAGTGGAGATAAACGATAGAGAGATAAAACAAAACAAAACAAAACAAAAAAAGATCAACAAAATGAAGAGCTGGTTCTTTGAAAAGATAAACAAGATTGATGAATCTCTAGCCAGGCTCACCAAGAAGCAAAGAGAGAAGACCTAAGTAAACAAAATCAGAAATGAAAGAGGTGAAGTAACAACTGATCTAACAGAAATACAAATGATTATGAAAAAATACTATGAACAATTCTATTCCAACAAAATGGACAATCTTGATGAAATGGACATATTGTTAGAAAAATACAAGCTCCCTAAACTAAACCAAGAGGAATAAAACAACCTAAATTGGCCAATAACTACGAAATAAATTGAAACAGCGATCAAAAATCTTTCAGCAAACAAAAGTCCTGGTCCAAACGGCTTTACAGGGGCATTTGGCCAAGCATTCAAAGAAGAACTAAAACCTATCCTCTTCATATTATTCCAAAAAATTCAAGAAGAAGGCACACTTCCAAACTCTTTCTATGAAGCCAGCATGATCCTAATCCCAAAATCAGATAAAGACACCACAAAAAAAGAGAACTACAGGCCAATATCCTTAATGAACATAGATGCTAAAATCCTCAATAAAATTCTAGCAAATCGAATTCAGCAATACATTAGAAAGATCACACATCATGACCAAGTTGGATTTATTCTTGGCATGCAAGGCCGGTACAATATTCACAAATCAATAAATGTGATACATAACATAAAAGAAAGACAAAAATCACATAATCATATCAATTGATGCATAAAAAGCATTTGAAAAAATCCAACAACCTTTCTTGATAAAAACTCTCAGCAAAGTGGGAATAGAGGGATCATACCTCAATGTAATAAAAACCCTATATGACAAACCTACAGCCAACATCATACTCAATGGGTAAAAACTAAAACCATTTCCCCTAAGAACAGGAAGAAGACAAGGATGCCCACTTTCACTACTCCTGTTCAACACAGTACTAGAAGTACTAGCCATAGTGATAAGAAAAGAAGAAAAGATCCAAATAAGAAAAGAAATAAAACTGTTCTTATTTGCAGATGACATGATACTATACATAAAAAACCCTAAAGACTCCATAAAAAAAACTACTAGACCTAATAAATGAATTTGGAAATGTAGCAGGATACAAAATTAACACCCAGAAATCTATGGTCTTTTTATACACCAATAATGAACTCACAGAAAGAGAAATTAAAAAAATCCCATTTACCATTGCACCAAAAAAATAAGATACCTAGGAATAAACTTAACTAAGGGCATAAAAGACATGTACTCAGAAAACTACAGGACATTGATAAAAGAGATACAGGAAGACATAAACAAATGAAGGAACATACCATGTTCATGGATTGGTAGAACCATCATCATTAAAATGCCCACACTACCTAGAGCAATCTATAGATTCAATGCAATACTTATTAAAACACCAACTGCATATTTCAAAGATCTAGAACAAACTCCCCAAAATTAATCTGGAATTTAAAAAAGACCCCGAATAGCCACAGCTATCCTGAAAAAGAGGAATAAAGTTGGAGGGATCACAATTCAAGACATCAAGTTATACTACCAAGCCATGGTACTCAAAACTGCCTGATACTGGCACAGGAACAGACATATAGAGCAATGGAACAAAATAGAGAACCTAGAAATTGACCCAAGCCTTTATACTCAAGTAATATTTGATAAAGGAGGCAAGAGCATACAATGGAGTCAAAATAGTCTCTAATAAATGGTGCTGGGAAATTTGGTCAGATACATGCAAAAAAATGAAACTAGATCACCAACTTACACCATACACAAAAACAAACTCAAAATGGCTAAAGGACTTGAGTAATATAGGAAACCATAAAAATCCTACAAGATTCCACAGGCAGCAAAATTGCAGACATATTTTGTAGCAATATCTTTACAGACATAGATATTAGGGCAAGAGACTAAGGAGAAGATAAACAAATGGGAATACATCAAAATAAAAAAGCTTCTGCCCAGCAAAAGAAACCATCAACAAAACAGCAAGAAAGCCCACTGCATGGGAGAACATATTTTCTAATGTTATCTCCAATAAGGGTTTAATCTCCAACATTTATAGGGAACTCATACAACTTAACAAAAGAAAGATAAACAACCCAATCAAAAAATGGGCAAAGGATCTAAATAGACACTTTTCAAAAGAGGACATTCAGAAAGCCAAGAAACATATGAAAACTAGCTCATAGTCACTAATCATCTGAGAGATGCAAATCAAAACAACAATGAGATACCACCTCACACCTATTAGAATGGCTATCACTAACCAATCAACAAACAACAGTGCTGGAGAAGATGCAGAGAAAAAGGAACCCTCCTTCAATATTGGTGGGAATGCAGACTAGTGCAGCCATTGTGGAAAACAGTATGGCGTTTTCTCAAAAATTTAAAAATGGAACTGCCATTTGACCCAGTAATACCACTTATAGGAATAAATCCCAAGAAAACAGAAACACCAATCAGAAAGTATACATACACCCTTATGTTCATAGCAGCACAATTTACCATAGCTAAGATTTGGAATCAGCCTAAGTGCCCATCAGCAGATGAGTGGATTAAAAAACTCTGGCACATCTATGGAATACTATGCTGCAGTAAAAAGGAAGGAACTCCTACCATTTGCAACAGCATGGATGGAGCTGGGGAGCATTATGCTAAGTAAAATAATTCAGTCAGAGAAAGATAAATATCACATGATCTCATTCATTTGTGTATTATAATGAACAACATAAACCAATGAACAAAAACAGATCTAGAGAAAGAGAAGCATCGATCAGATACTGAAACCTCAGAGGGAAGGTAGGAGAGGGTGGGGGTAAAGGGAAGAGATCAACCAAAGGATTTGTATGCATGCATATAAGCATAAACAATGGCCACAGATAACAGGGGTGAGGGTGAGGGCAAGACTGGGGGGATGAGGGGACAATGGGGGGATAAAGACACATTTGTAATACCTTAATCAATAAAAACATTTGAAAAACTGGTACATCTGCACAATGGAATACTATGCTGCTGTAACAAGAAGGAACTCCTACCATTTACAACAACATGGATCAACCTGGAGAGCATTATGCTAATTGAACTAAGTCTGTCAGAGAAAGATGAATATCACATGATCTCACTAATTTGTGGAATATAATGAACAACATAAACTGATAAACAAAAATAGATCCAGAGAGAGCATACATCAAATCTCAGAGGGAAGGTGTGGGAGGGTGGGGGGAAGGGGGAGAGATCAACCAAAGGACTTGTATTCATGCATATAAACATAACCAATGGACATAGATACGAGGGTGGTGAAGGAATGAGCAGGGGAGGTGGGTAATGGGGGGATAAGGACACATATGTAATACCTTAATAAAGAAAGAAAAAAAAGAAAGTTTCTGGGTGCTAAAAAAAGAGATAGAAGAAGACATGAACAAATGGAAGAATATACCATGTTTATGGATTGGTAGAATCAATATTAAATAGTCCATACTACCCAAAGCAATCTATAAATTCAATGCAATCCCCATTAAATACCAATGGCATACTTCAAAGACATAGAACCAATTCTCCAAAAATTCATCTGGAATAAGAAAAAGACCCTGAATAGCTCTAGCAATTTTTAGAAAGAACAGTGTTGGAGGGATCACAATGCCAGATATCAAGCTATACTACAAAGCCACTATTCTCAAAGCTGCCTGGTACTGGCACAAGAACAGACATATAGATGAGTGGAAAGGAACAGAGAACCCAGAAATCGACACAAGCCGTTATGCTCAACTAATATTTGACAAAGGAGGCAAGAGCATAGTATGGAGTCAAGACAGTCTCTCTAATAAATGGTGTTGGGAAACCGGGACAGATATTTGCAAAAAAATGAAACTATACCACCAACTTATGCCATACACAATAATAAGCTCAAAATGGACAAATGACTTAAATGTAAGATGGGAAACCACAAAAATCTTAGAAGAAGCCACAGGCAGCAAAATAGTAGACATATGTCATAGCAATATCTTTACTGACACAGATCTTAGGGCAATGGAAACTAAGGAGAAAAACAAATGGGACTACATCAAAATAAAAAGCAAAAGAAACCATCAACAAAACAACAAGAGAGCCCATTGCATGGGAGAACATATTTGCCAACGTTATATACGATAATGGTTTAATCTCTAAAATGTATAAGAAACTAATACAACTTGACAAAAGAAAGATAAACAATCCAATCAAAAAATGGGCAAAGGACCTAAATAGACCCCTCTCAGAAGAGGACATACAGAAGGCCCAGAGACATATGAAAACATGCTCAAAGTCACTAATCATCTGAGAGATGCAAATCAAACAATAATGAGATACCATATCACACCTGTCAGAATGGCTATCATCAACAAACTGACAAGTGCTAGTGAGGATGTGAAGAAAAAGGAACCCTCCTGTTGGTAGGAATGCTGACAGGTGTAGCCATCATGGAAGACACTATGAATTTTCCTCAAAAAATTAAAAATGAAACTCCCATTTGACCCAATAATTCCACTTCTGGGAATACATCCCAGGAAACCAGAAACACCATTCAAAAAGGATATATGCACCCCTAGTTCACAGCAGCACAATTTACAATAGCTAAAATTTGGAAACAACCTAAGTGCCCATGAGCAGGTGAGTGAATTAAAAAAACTGTGGTACATCTACACAATGGAATACTATGCTGCTGTAAAAAAAAAGAAAGAACTCTTAACATTTGCTTCAGCATGGATGGATTTGGAGGGCATTATGCATGGCAAAATAAGCTAGTCAGAGAAAGATAAATATCACATGATCACTCATTTGTGGAATATAATGAACAACATAAACTGATGAATTAAAATCTATCCAGAGACATAGAAGCATTGAACAGACCATCCAACCTCAGTTGGAAGGCAGGCAGGGTGAGAGAGTGGGAGAAATCATCCAAAGGACTTGTATGATTGCATATAAGCATAACCCACAGACACAGACAGTAGGGAGGTGAGGGCATGTGCTGGAGTGGTGGGAAAGATCGGGGAGAGGCCAATGGGGGAAAATAGAGTCATATGTAATACTTTAAACAATAAAGAATTTTTTTAAAAAAGGAACAGAATTTCTAGAACACAAAAATGCAATTTCTGGAATTAAGAACAATTATATGATTAGACACATTGAAGGGTGAATTAGATAAATGAATAAAATATCTGAAGAAAATATCCAGAATGAAGTATTATGTGACAAAATGATGAATAATACAGGAAGAAATGGGGCAAAGAAATAGGGAGTACAGTAAATAAATCAAACATATGTTTAATAGGAGTCCTATAAGAAAGGGAAGAGAATATTACAGAAATAGTATTTCAAGATATATTAGTAATGTTTGAGAAGTTTTGAAAAATAACAAAAGACATCAAGTAACAGATATATAAAGCAATATACATGCCAAGTATAGAGGGGTAGGAGGAAAATCAAAACCAGACCTATCATAGTAAATAACAGAAATATTCAAAAATGAGAGAGGAAAACAACAAAGTATCTTCAAAGGAGCAAAAAACAGACTGACATAATTTGAAATATAAATAATGATGGTTTGAAGAAAGTGAAATTATATTTTCATAGTGTTGAAGCAAAATAACTACATAATCAGAATTCTGTGTTCACAAAAACCTTGTCCAATCACTGGGTTGTACATATGAAAATAACATAATATTGCATGTCAACTGTAACTGAAAAATAAAAAAAATAGTTAAAATAAAAAAATACTAAAAAACTTTTGAAAATAGAAGTTAAATAAGCATATCAATGCAAAGAAAAGCTCAATTTGTCACTAACTCTAAAGATTCATTATCTTTTTAAAAAATGTATCATTATTGTTGAAAGTATTACCAACGTCCCCCATTTTTCCCCTTTGACTCCTTCCTCCCCACTTCCACCCCTCCCCTGGCCTTCACTGCACTATTGTCTCAGGCCAAAATATGATTCAAATTGGAGACACATAGATACAAAAAGAGTAAAGAATAATGACATTAGAAAACATGGAGGAAAATCTAAATGAGTATTTACTGTATAATATAGTGATAATTTCTTTGGAGAAAATCCTATATAATAAAAGCCTAATATCTAAGTTTCCAACCATTTATTCGAACGTTTGAGCAGTTGCTATGATGCACAGTGACCACCAGGGATCAGACACTTCGACCAGTAGGCTAGCTTGCAGCTGAGGTCTGGCTGATTGGGACTGGGCAAGATGGGCCAGACATGCCCTGGAGCCCTCCTGCTGTCCCCTCCCGACTGGCCAACCTCCTGAGATTCCTCCCTGGCCAGCTGGACCTCATCGGCCCTGATTGGGACTGGGTGAGATGGACTGGATACACTCTGGAGCCCTCCTGCAGTCCCTCCCCGGCCCCGATTGTGCACCGGTGGGGGCCCTCATCCTGGCCTGTACCCTCTCATGATCTGGGATCCCTCGGGGGATGTTGGAGAGCCGGTTTAGGCCCAATCCCCACAGGCCAGGTCAAGGGACCCCACTGCATGAATCTGTGCATCAGGCCTCTAGTCCTATATAATAAAAGGCAAATAGACCTAACGGTGGAACATCCGAACAACTGATCACTATGACATGCGCTGACCACCAAGGGCGTGCGTAGAACATGGTAGGTGTCGGCAGGAGGCGGCAGACCATGGAACATGGCGGGTGTTGGCTGTGGTGGGATGGTGGAGCAGGTGAGTGGGGATACCAGAACAAGGTGGGGCACCTGTCACTGTCATCAGGGTGAGCCTCTGGTAATTACTAGAAATTCTTTGCTCCTGCCTGCTGTGGTCTAGCCTGGTGCTCACACCTGTTGCTGGCATCAGAGCCACCACTTGCACCACTGACGGCATTGGCCCTGATCACTAGGCACTGTCAGTGGGTGCAAGCAGTGGCTGCCAGCACCAATTGCCCCTCAGGGCTTCTCCACCCTCTGTGCTCCTGAGAGGCAATCAGGGCTGGCAGCCGCCTCTCTCACTTACTGCTGGTGGCCGTCTGGCTCACACCTACAGCCAATGCCAGAGCTACTGCTCACACCAACTGTTGGTGCCTGGTGCCAGTCCCAATCACTTGGCACCATCAGGGGGTGCAAGCAGTAGCTGCCAGCTCTGATTTCCCCCGAGGGCTTCTCCACCTTCCCCTACTCCTGAGGGGCGATCAGGGAAGCAGCTGCTGCTTGCAGCTGCTGCTTGCACCTGCTGATGGCACCGGCCCTGCTCACACCTGCTGCTGGTGCCGATTCCAATTGCTCTGCGTCAACAGCAGTTGCAAAGGGGGCCAGCAAAGTCAGTATATGGGAGCAGTGGTGGTGGGAGCGGGGCTTCCAGCAGACAGGGAACCAGGGGCTGGGATGGGAGGGGCCAGGCGGGAAAGTGGAGGACGGGCCGTGACCCACCCCTGTGCCCACCTCAGCCTCATGGCCCACATTTCCTTTCAAGGTGCATGAATTCATGCACCGGGCCCCTAGTGTATGTATAATTAAAATGCATGACAATAAATCAGGAGGTGCATTAATGGAGTTGGAAGGTACTTGTGTTAACCAAGAAGATGTAAAAGAACTAATTCATATTAAATGGTGATAAGGCAAAAATATAAGTTGTAATTTGAAGGATGAACATGACAAAAACAACAAAAGAATGTTTAACTACCAAGCCAAATAAGGCAAAAATTTGATTAAAAATATATTATTATATTAAATGTTACAAAATAGAGGAAAATAAAATTAGAACAGAAAAATAAATATAAGGCAAACAGGATAATTTAAATGAAATTGTATATGGAATTACATTTACATGCAAACCAGCTGAAGATTTAACACATTTTTTGCGGGAAACAAGTAAAATCGGATCCACCAGGAAGACTGTCAATGGACATGAGGAAACATACATTGGAACCTCTAGTTGGAACTGACAAAAATAAAAATGTTTTACATTGTTGTCGTGTGTGTGCCGCTCATAAACTACACAGTGAAACGCGGTACATGTGCAAGTTTTGTAATGTAACCCTGCACAAAGGAAAGTGTTTTGAATGCTACCACACAGTGAAGCACTATTAGGTTATAGTTTTTTTTTTTATAAGATCTGTTGAAAATTTCAAAAAAATATTGAAATTTTGTATAAATGAAATTATTTTGATTGTGAAAGTGCTTTTTTATATGTTTACCTAGAATGTAGTAATGTTGTGTACATAAAAAATACAATAACATATTTTGCAAAGTAAATAAATAGAGACCTCTTTATAAACTAAAACACTGAAAGTTTCATAGAAAAATATCAAATAGATTGAAAGATATGAATATTTTATGGAAAGTCTAATTTTGGCGAGAAAATGTCAAAAAGCCCCACGTTACGACACGATTTGGTGGGAAAACGCCTGATTACAAAGTGTTAAAATGAGAAAGTAGAGATCATTAAGTGTAGATAGAAACATTTATTCAATCAAATGTTCCTTAAAAGAAACATATCTACTCTATAAAAGCGAAATATTAAAATTAACCGTTTCTCCGAGACAGGGTAAGCCACGCCCACCAGCCAATCAGAGCGGCTGTATGCAAATTAGCCCAGCCAACATGGCGGCTGCCACTCACGGACCTGAGTAAACAGCCCTTTCCATTGCGGCAGGAACGAAAGTGAAGCTTCGCCCCTCAGCTCAGCTCCGATTAAACTGCCTCTAGCAGTTTTGAAACATTGTAACAATCATAGAATCTTCCGGAGCTGAAGGAAAGAGCAGCCCGGGCCTAACCAGTAAAAGTAACAATTGTTTCATTATAGACGCTGCGAGGTGAAGCAGAGGAGGCTTCGTTAGTTAGAAGGCCGCCTTAAAGGAACAGTGTATCAATTATAGAAGAAAAGACCCCAGGCCTTCAAGGAACAGTATCAATTATAGGAGAGAAATCGCAGTAACCTGCGTCCAGCCGGCCTTGCTGGGACGTTGGGTCAATGGGAGCTGTGGGCAGCCTTAAAGCCCCTCACCCAGGCTGGTCAGGCACGCCAGCAGGTGGGCATCCCCCGAGGGCTCCCAGACTGCGAGAGGGCACAGGCCAGGCTGAGGGACCTCCCGAGTGCACAGAGCGGCTGTAGGGTGAGACAGCGCAGGACCCAGGACCTGTGATGGGAAAGAGGCGGCAGGGTTGGAGGGCACCGGGAAGCGGGTAAGAGGCGGCAGGGGGGTGTCTCCGCCTGCTTGGTGGCTGCCCAGGCCCTTTGTGGGGCATCGGGGAGCGGGAAAGCAAGGCTGCAGGGGCCGGGGTCCTGCTTGGCAGCTCCCAGACCCCTTGGCGGCACCGGGAAGTGGGAAAGGAAGGCAGCAGGGGACGGGTGAGTGGGAAAGAGTTGGCGGCCTGCTTGGTGGCTTCCCAGGTCCCTTCCGGGGATCAGGGAGCAGGAAAAGGCTGGCCTGACCACGGGGCGGGGTTTTCCCTGCTTTCTGGTGGCTGGAGGAAGATGGGCAGTAGGCAAGCTTG